>OZ014488.1:16047446-16167688 GCA_963965965.1 Trididemnum nubilum | reverse complement strand
AATCATTGAACATCAGTTGATGGGGCCTGGGCCCCTTGGCCGAACATGTACTCCCATAACTGGTTATTTTCATAACAAAACAAAAATCTCTATCTTCGGGTAGATTATTATTATTTATTTACTGCAAAAATGTTGCGAGAGACAATGCACCTTACTTCCCCCTACCTGGACTAAATCACTTACAACTAAAATTTAACTCCAAAATGCAAGATGTAAAACGTATTTTGGACTTAAATTGCAAGGAAAAGGAGGATTAAACAATTTAATTTTTTCAATTGGCTTTCAAATGTCAAAAATTTAGTGCTTTCAAATGGCTTTGAACACTTGCGAAATGTGATTCAATTGCATTAAAATAGCTTTTTTTTACCAAAAAATTACAAAAAATTGCTCAGCGGCTGGTGGCTTCGCCCCCAGACCCCTAAAGCCTCCGGCGGCGGGGGGCCCCGCCCTCAGACCCCCCGTCTGTGATACCTTTGAGTTACACTAGCTTACTCATCACGTTTCCAAAAATAGATATTTGCATTTTTCAACTATTAGTTAAAGCCCTCCCCCTTTGCAAAATCCTGGATACCTGCCAGCAGCCAACGATTTCAGGTTTTCCATCCTACGATATCTTTGTCCCACAAAAACTTCCTCTTTGGAAAAATTTTGATTACGTCATTGCATGTGATTTGTGGTTTAGGCCTCCCCCAATCACAAATTTTGGGTACGCCTATGAATTGGAGATCGCCTGAAAAACTTTTTTGAAAACCTTTTTTTTTTTTTTTTTTTTGGAGAACATTTGCGGTTGTGTCCTTGGTCCTTGGCCTTGGCCTCGAGCATTCCTGTCCTTGGCCTCAAGAAAGTCTGTCCTCGGAAAGGCTGTCCTTGGCCTTGGCCTCGGATTTTTTTGTGTCCTTGGCCTCGGATTTTTTTGTGTCCTTGGCCTTGGCCTCGAGCCTTGTGTCCTCGACTCCACCTCTGCTATCCATCTATACAGCGATTGAGAATATGTAGCTCCTTCATCAGATCTGCGATTTGGTCAGGTCGAGCACTCTCTCTGGGCACAAAAATTACCACAAGTGATAAATTTCATGCAGGCTTTAACACACTGTCTTTCTGCCAACCAGTGTACTCTCTGTTCGCTGCGGATAAAAAGACAAACTCCGAAATGGCAGGCCCTAGAGCAATTAAGAATATACATTGCGTTTCGTTGTTTTATTGTAGGTAGCATCTTCTAACATTAAAAATCACAAATTTTTTCGACGAAATAACTTTCGTTAATACATCTGTGTTCTTGCTCAACTTGGCACAGCAGACGTACTAACGTCTTGTGATTCTCCTGATAAATTGATGATGATTGTGAAACAAAAATCTAAAAAAGAACTTACCTCTTTTGGAAATAAAGAGCAGTCCAAAATTTCCGGCCACTCAAAGTTAAACGACGTGAGAATAGGCAGGCAGCCCGATTTCACAGTTTCACACATACTCCTGCAATTAATAAAAAAGATTTTGTTACAGCCTACGTTCTCCTGTATATTGCGACAAATAACACGCCCAAAACTTAGAACCGGTGTGACGCCTATTCAGTTCGCATTGCTCATCTGTAGTCTATTGATCGGGGTTTTCGAAAGTTTGCAGCAGTCCCCAATGGCGAAAGGTTGGCAGCACTGTGTTTGATTTGACCCCTCCGAAAATGGAACCCCTGGTCTTCTGTTTCAACGCAATATTTGCTTTTAAACTACTATATTACAAAACATCACACAATGGCAGGCTTATAACGCTTGAAATAATGATAATAAATTCTTTACGGAAGAACTTCAAGCAAAATCAAAGGCGTTTCAAGAATTGGTGCAGCAATGGTAACCCCATTAGATTGTATTTGCAATAACTTCATTTTCTTGACCTAACAATTCCAAAGATGCAAATCAGGAATGTCTCAAATACGGTCGACAAATTAACTTAACCCCGACCCCATCGGGAATTCAACTTTTGGCGCTCACCAAGGAAATTATCGCCAAAATTGTTAAGAAAATCTGGCGGGCAAAGTAGTAACTTTCATCGCATATTGTCGACCAAAAACAGTCAAAGACCTTTTTTGCTCTTAATCTAATTTTCCACCAAAAAGCAGTTTGTTGAAATATGACGCCTGTTCAATTCGCGATACCCATCTCTAGTCTATGCATCGGGACTTTCGACAATCATTAATTTCTCTTTAGCATTTCTTTCAATGAATTGCTCCAAAAAAACTCTACTGCAAACCAATAGTCGCGCCGCACTACTTTAGCACAATATTGACAATTTTAGTGGACAACCCTGACGTTTATTTCTGTTGATGCATTTGTTACGCATCAATGACTAATGCCTAAAGTTATTTACAGCATATTGATTTACTTTGAGAAAAATTGGATCCGAGTTTGAAAATTTAGCTCAGAGTCATAAGTCACGATCAGTGATCAAGGAATATTATAATCGCTCTGTTACGTCGAAGCGTGTAACGAGTTTGCGATGCCCATGTCCGCATCACTGCACCCGGCAACACAGCAGGCCCGGCGCCAGGATAGCGTAACTGGGGGGAGGGGCATAAATAAATTTGGGGGGGGCACGAAAACTTTATTTATTTAAATTTGAGAGTGTGAACCAACCGAAGAAAGTGTTCAACGCGAATTTCCACGAATTCTGAGAAGAAGACAAAAAAAACGTCTTCGTTCCAAACAATACGCGAATTTCCACTAATTGTGGTCTTCATCCCGAAAAACGTGCGAATTTTCACGACTTCTGAGGTAAAGACGTGAAGACCAAAAAAAGGCCTTCCTCTCAAAATATACGCGAATTTTTATGAATCCTGGGGTGAGGCCACACAGACATTTGGTGCTTATTGCAAAATCTACGAAAAAACAGTTCGTGCCCACGAATTCTAGGGTGATAACCAATACTTTGGCCTCGAATTGCACTCCAATAGCACCAAGCCTGTTCATTTCTTCTGGGCACAAGCCTCGCTCGGGGGTCACAAGCAATCATTTGGGGGGGCACGGCCCTGAAATGCCCCCGTGGCGCCGGGTCTGCAACTCAGCTCCTTTCGAAGAAGCGTTGCGGCGGTGGCGAGACATTGGCAACACTGTGTCCGATTTGACCAGCCCGAGACTTAAATTACAGACCTCCAGCTCCAGAGAAGAGCGCGTTTCCGCTCGACCTACAAGCCGGTTCTGTAAATTCCTCAGTAATAAATTCAAGCACACAGTGTTTGAACCAAAACATCACTGCAACTTTACCGCTGACCAAGAAGAATGAAGTTAATGCAAAGATATAATCAAATATTATATCGCTCTGATCTTAGATTTTGGCTAATGTAAACGCTCCTTTCTGCACCATTTTTAATTGCAGTTATTTATCAGCAGCGCGCTGATCCTAAATACTGACATGAACAGTACGTGTTACAAAAAATACGAAAGTTGTGAAAAAATCCCAAGCTATAAAAATAAGTTTTGCCAGTGATACAAAAACTCATTACCTGGTAAGAATCAAACAACGCATAGACTCATTCATTCACAATGAAGTTGGCTGCTGATCATATTGAAGAAATCTTGTCGGAAGCGTGGCCGAAAGAGTAATAGCGTCGTTTTTACGACGACTCCGATCGCATGATCTGGGTTCACCCCGCATCCTGGTCACGTTGTTGCGGCTTTGGATAAGGCGCTTTATGATGATTATCTCTGCTTTGGTGGCTTCGAACAAGCAGCAAATTTACGTGGAAAGAAGTCAAACGGAAAAGTTGGAAATAGTCAACTCCAAAGCGAATGAGGACATCTCGTACAAAATAAAAGCGCCACCGTCACTTCCTCGTAAGTGGAGGATATGGATCATTCAATCAATCAAATGAAACGCAGGTTTTTGACAATTTTTGAAGTGTTCGGCGCTGTTGCAGTATCTTTGATTTCATGATATGAGAAGGAAGAATATTTCATGCCTTGCAATTGATGGTATTAATTCCGAAGCCCAACTTTAAAAAGAAAACCATGGAGCTTACAAGGAATTCAAACGCAAAAAACCTGATTGCTAGAAAAAACTTCATCTTTTCAACTAGGCTTACGTGAAGTTTTGAAAAATCGCTCATCCTTGATTAATGACATCTTTGGTGGTATAAGCATACACTCTTTATTTAGTAGACTCGAAACAGACTCGTGGAGAAAAAGAACAGAACTGAAGAAAAAAAGTTGTGAAGGTTTTTTGCGGTCACGCGTATTTGCCTGATTTGATTCGACGTATTCTTAGAACAAGTGAACCGTGAAGAAAAAAAATACTGTCAGTTTCCAGTCTGCTAATATAAAGTTTATGGAATAAGCAAAGTCACTTAAAAATGATTTTAGGTGGTGTCGTAGAAAGGTCAAGCAGTTCAATTTTCACTTGAATTTTTTTACCTGCAAACAGGTTTGACCTTCCCATTGTTGCATTCTGGAAGCAAAGCCCTGCAGAGGAACTCCCGCACATGAACGTTGCAATTGACCTTAAAATAAAGTGCGTAGAATTGTTGCCATATTCTATGTAGCTGGTTAGTTAGTCCTCTTTGTGAAATGGTCGTCTGTTAGTCCTCTTAGTGAAATGGTCGGGAATCGATTGAACCAATAATATTTAAGATTTTGGGGAAACAAGATATCAAAGTTTTTGGCATTTTTTGGCCCATTTTACAGTAAATCGGCAGGTTGTTTGGGCATCCCGCCACCCGCCAAATGTCCGAGCAGGTTTCCAGCAGCCAGCTGGTTGTATTGGAACTGGATTTTTAATTGCGCAATGGATTTTATTGTGATGTGATAATATTAATTGGCTTGATTGTGATGACCAGTTTCTACTTTCAAAGACAGTGGTCGGTAACCACCGTATGAGGAGAGTTCGTTACCGGGCCATGTACTTTTCCAGGTTAAATACTTTGGAATATATTTGTTACGTTAAATGCAATTGCATTTGAGATTTTTGTAAAAAAAGGTTTGGTTACACAAGTTTTAACATCTTGTGATGAAGTAATTACAGTTTAGAGGAAGTAGTACAATAATTTTTTGAAATAATTCTAGTTTACAACAAATAGTACATTGCTAAACATTTGTACGCTTATTTTTAAAAGTCGGTCCGCGATAAAATTTAATTTTTTACCGGTATGTAGTATAAAAAAAGGTTGCCGACCCCTGTTCTAAGACATATAGCAAAGCAGGCGCGTAGCCAGGAATTTGCAGTGGGGGGAGGGGGCTGTTTCGGAGGCTGAAAACAACATCTAACGATCTTGACCAAAATTTTGGTCAGCTTTCATTCAGATGAAGTCGCTTCTGTTCAAATTTAGGTGATCTCCAAAACAAAAGGTCTTCTGGCAGGCTGAAACCCAGTTTTCTGGTCAAAATCACATCACAGTCCTTGACCAATTCTCATCGCCAATCCCAATTGGGGGTCAAAAGTACTAAAAACGTGGTATTTTGCATACTTTTCAGGCCAATGGGAGGCTATGCCCCCCCCGCCACCCCTCCCGGCTACGCTACTGTAGCAAAGAGATAGGTAGTTTCTGTTCTTCTTTAAATGAAGTCATTAGACGTTTTTGTAGCATCATCACTTGGACGTTTCATGATCCATTTACAAAACGTAAACTTTCGTTCAAAATTATACCACTTATGCCATTTTTGAACCATGATCAATTGCAAATGAACAAAGTTGAAAATATGACGTCATTTTCCCAAGGTTGGCCGAGACCTAACTGTTATGACGTAATTAACTTAAAATCAAGTTAAAAAACCATTTTCTGAAAACTAACCAACAAGCTCAATTTGGTGCTCCTATAAGATGTCACGTTTAAAAAGTAGGAGGGGATATTAACTTACATGTCATAAAATATCCCTTTTTTGCCCACCCGTAAACTATGGTGATTGCAGCGTCATCAAAAGGGATAAATCGTCATTTTTATGGCAACGTTGATTACATGATTTGAGTTCCGTTCTCGAACCGGCCAGGTGGTCAAGCGGTAACGAGTTCGTCTCTGGAGCGGGAGGTCTGAGGTTTAAATCTCGGACCGGTCAAATCGGACATAGTGTTGCCAACGGATCGCCACTGCTGCAACGCTTCTTCGAAAGGAGCTGTGTTGCCCGGGTGCAATGACGCGGAGATGGGCCCCGCAAACTCGTTACACGCTTCGGCGTAATGCAGCGAGTATAATGAAAGATTTGATTTGAGTTCCGTTCTTACTTTGGTAGCATTTTATTATTAGTAATTATCAATCAACAGTCAAGATGTGACAAAAATCCTATAACGAGTTACCTCAACCAGGTGTTGAAATGAGCGGAATCGCATTTGAAGATCACCTCTGTTCGTGTCGTTTGGAATGGAGGCCAGGTCGTAACCGATTAGAGTTGAAGAGCAGAAGGGAATGTCTATCCGCTTACAAAGTATGTGTTGCGGACGTGAACCTTTACAAAAATCTCCGTAATTAAGGCACCTTCGAAATATTGCCTATAATATCTGGAAAGATACCGGGCATTTAGTCGAGCGGTAACGCTTTCGTCTCTGAAGCGAAAGGTCTTAGGTTCAAATCTTGGGTCGGTAAAATTGGACACAGCGTTACCAATGGCTCGCCACCCCTGCAACATCTCTTGGAAAGGAGCTATGATTTGGCAGGGCCCAATAACTTGGAAATGGGCCCCCGCAAATTCGTTACACGCATCGGGTAACACATCACGTACGATGAAAAAAATGATTAATTTTACGATGAAAAAATACTAAGCCTGACTGTGGCGTTCTTCCAGTGAAGTCAGAGCAAGTTTGATCGTATCATATTAGCTTGAGTTCTTATTGACATTCAAATGAGCTATGCCGCTTGAGCAAGTCTAATGATCTGCACGTTGTCAATCCTTCATACCTTTAAAAGTTGGAAAACTTAGACTGAGAGTCTGTGCCTACACTACACTTTTGTGAGAAAACCAATAAATTTTGGGTTGAGGCTGATTGCTTAAAAATTTTAACAAGTTTTCGTTTTCATTAATTTTGTTCCTAATTCAATCTGAAATTTTACTGAAAATTAAAGTTACGCAAAATCATTCCTGCAATATGCGTAGCCAGGATTTTTGATTGGGGGGAGGGAGGCAAACCACAAATCATATGCAATGACGTCTTTAGAAATTTTCGAAAAGGAAACTTTTTGTGGGACAGAGATATTGTGGATCGGAAAATCAGACGCCGTGGCCTGTGTTTGGCACATAACGAGGATTTTGCTTTGGAAGAGGGCTTAAACCCAAAGTCAAAAGTTTAAATGTGTGAAATTTGGAGACGTATTGAGCAAAGTTGTGTTACTCAAACGTATCACAGACGGGGGCCTAGGGACGGTGTCCCCAGCCGCCGGAGGCTGTGGGGGTCTGGGGGCGCAGCCTCCAACCGCTGGGCAATTTTTTTGAAAAAACTAGCTGTTTCAATGCCATTGGATCACAATTTGCTCTTGTTTAGAGTCATTTGAAAGAACTAGATTTTTAGCATTTGAAAGCCAATTGAAAAACTTAAATTATACAATCCTCCTTTTAAAAACACTTTAAGTCCAAAACACGTTTAAAATCTTGCATTTTGGGGTTAAATGTTGTAAGTATATTGGCCCAAGTAGGGGAATGCAAGATACATTGTCTTGTGCAATATTTTAGCAGTAAATAATAATAATCAACTCGAAAATTTTTCTAAAGAGAATTTTGTTTTGCCATAGAATAACCGGTTGTAGAAGTACATGTTGGCCTACGACTTGGCGGCCCGGGCCCCCTCTATTCAAATTCAATAATTTGTTCAATGAGCATTTTCCCTTGCTAATTTTTTAAAAGTATTTTGTCGCCTAAAAACTGGCGAGGTGGAGGTGAATTGTTATTTAAAAACGGCACAACAGTTGCTACGCCTTCTTACCACGTTATTTCCCAGGCCGCATTTACATTGCGCGGGGCTCTTGGCATTTTAGAGATTTTCGCAATATCTCTGCTAAATGTAGGTGAAGACCAAAAAAAATTTCACCATCTGATCGCCGGGTTCCTAGCTGTTACTGTGCCATATTATGGTAAATCTGGCCCTAGTTATTGCATTACTTTCATGAAAAGGTTAGATGAGGCCTGAGATAGCAACTTTTAGGACAAAA
This sequence comes from Trididemnum nubilum, assembly GCA_963965965.1. Classification (NCBI taxonomy): domain Eukaryota; kingdom Metazoa; phylum Chordata; class Ascidiacea; order Aplousobranchia; family Didemnidae; genus Trididemnum; species Trididemnum nubilum. The sequence goes on along the minus strand of OZ014488.1, from coordinate 16,159,575 downwards.
ACTCTCAATTTTTCCCGGGTTATACATTTAAATTGGTTGGCAAAATTTAAATTGAGGGGGGCCGGGGCCCCTGATCATCAATATTGTTGTTAATTATCATTGTAGGCGAAAAATGGCAAAAACAAACTGAAACTGAAGAAACAATAGGCTTTTTTGTCTCATTTTCGTGATTGGTGACATTTCAATTGGGGGGCGGGAGGAGCCGGATCTCCTGCCCCCCCCCTGGCTACGCCTAGGATTCCTGCTTGAATAATGTTTACAAGTCTTTTGTTATTGATCACGACATCATAATTACTAGAACGATCAACGCTCACGTAGAGCGTTTCTTTGCTTTTACTTGGCCATTTTGCAACTTGCAAGTGCAAAATTTCTGCCATTTGCTTATAGTGTAACTCAAGAACGGCTAGGTCTAGTCATAGACTCTTTTTTAGTAGACTAAAAACTGAGAGTTTTGTCTTTTTTTCTTCACGGTTTATTTGTTCTAGGATATGCCGATTCGTCCAATCAGCGTGACTTTTTTCTTCACGGTTTACTCGTTCTACGAATACGTCCAATCAAATCCGTCGAATACATGTGACCACAAAAAATCTTGGCAACAAGAGCAAACTATTTTTCTTCAATGCTGTTCTTTTTTCTCTGCGCTTCTGTTTTTAATCTTCTAGATATAGACTCCATGGTCTAGCTACATAAAATTTAGATAGCGGTTGAGGTTGAAAAGGTTTTTGTTTGGTCCAAATTTCAAGGTAAAAGGTGTTGTGACTATAGTTTTAGGGCCCGAAAGCCGCCCCGAAAGTATGGCAAAAAAGAAAATTCATTCTTTTCCTTTTTCTTTAAAAATCGGCCAAAAATATTTCGCATGATTATAATCTCTTAGCATATGTTTTTTTATCCATACCACCCACTTTTGGCCGCGATGTTTTTTTCCTAAATGCTGTACATTCTTCTTCTAAACGGCAACACAATCATCGAAATTTTTTGTGTTGAAGCTGTTTGATTACACAAAATACACACTCATTTTTGTCTCCTGATTTTTTTGGTGCCACTTCCTGACTCCTCCCTCCCCCTCAAAAAGAACATTGACTCCCCTAAATTAGGTTTTTGAACGGCAGAAGCAATGGAGAGCTAGTTTTTTTTACATCAAAAGAAAGAGACAAATAATATATTATTGCTTTGTTGGCTAAATTTGCTATGACATCATCAGTTGATTGTAGCGGTCACCTAATTTTTACGACACCGGTAGCGTTTTTCAAATTAAACTTTAGTGATTACCGTAGAAATAAAATTCGCGTTTGGAAACAATAGCGTTCGAACTGATTATAAGTTGCATTTCGCATCAAACTTACCATCTGCTGCGGCTGCAGTCACAAGGCAGGCGAAAAGTAGTTGATATAACATGGTTAGATTCAGAAGCGTGGAAAAATTGTCTGTTTAGGAAATCTGCAAATAGACGTAATAAACGAAATACGGCATAGAGACTACATTATTGTTCATGGTCGAAGACAAACGCGCATCTAGGATTTTGCCAAGGGAGAAAATGAAGCGCCCTTAATTGAATTAAGAAAAAGAAAAAAAATGAATCCCTGATGACCCCGAAAATGGATGAAACAGTCCATGGGTTTTAAATTGTGACGTATACCGTTTGAAATAAGTTGCTATTTAATACATTCTTTTCTTTGCAACTCTTTTTTAGCAATTTATAAGAATACGAGTCTCATTTTTGTTGAAAATTTAAGAACAGAATAAGACAAATAAGGCTGAAAACTGGCACGAAATTAAGGACAGCCAGCCTCAACTCAAAATATACTGGTTCTCATACAAAAAAGAGTCGACGTTCTACTACTGAGCTGCGCGCGCGACCATCAAATAATTACTGTTAGCAAATTCGCTGATATTGACGTTGATGAAAGTTTTTTCTTGAAATGATTATTCTGTGGATGCCAGGGATATAATGGAGTTTTATTTATTTATTTACAGGGTATTAATTAATTATTTATTTATTTGTTTATCATGTCCGACATGGTACGGATGCATGCTCTACTACGTTCGCAAATAGCACCCACAAAAACAGAGGTGGAGTCGAGGACACAAGGCTCAAGGCCAAGGACACAAAAAAATCCAAGGCCAAGGACAGCCCTATCGAGAGCAGAACCTCTCGAGGCCAAGGAAAGAAATGCTTGAGGCCAAGGCCGAGGACCAAGGACACAGGCGCAAATGTTCTCCAAAAAAAAGGGTCTCCAAAATTTTTTTTCAGGCGTTCTCCAAAAGAGAAAAACAAAAAAAGGTCTTCGCAAACTTTCCGCGAGGTTTCTGGCGTTTCCGAGCAAAATTTTAATGGTTCAAAAAATAAAGCTGTCCTCGAGCCGAGGACAGGGCAATTTTCGAAGACTTGAGACTTTGAGGCCAAGGCCAAGGACTTGATCTTCGAGGTCAAGGCCAAGGACTTCAAAATGTGTCCTCGAGGCCAAGGATGTCCTCAAGGACTCCACCTCTGCACAAAAATAAGTCATTGCTACTGTAGCACTTAGAATCAGCGGTGCAACCAGGAGAAAGCTAAAAAGGCTTTAGCCCCTCTTTAGCCAAGTCATTTAGAAACTTTAACCTAAATTATAAGCTTTTAAACATGTTTTTACTTTAGCCTGTTAGTAAGGGGGTTGAAGGGGCTGAATGATTTAATTCTTCGACAAGCTTTCAAGTTTTGGCAATTTGGTTCTTTTAAATGATTCTAAAAAGGTACAAAATTTCATCTGAACGACCCCAAAATGACTGTTTTTTCTAAATAAATCACAAAAATTGCCCAGTGGTTGGGGGAACCGTCCAAAGAACTCCGTTTGTGATACACATAAATAACACCAGTTTGCTCAGCATGCTACTCAAATAGACGTTTTTTTCAAGCAAAAAAATTTGCCTTTTTGGTTCAAGCCTTCTCCCTGAACAAAATCCTGGTTGCGCGCCTGCATAGAAAAGAGTTGTTCTATATAGCCCGGGTGGATGCCTCACTAATTGTAAAATTTATACAGGGGCAATACTGGAATCCATTAGTGAAACTTTAGTGAAAACAACTAGACAAGGGGTGCGTAACTTTTTGGCATATATGGTAGGGCTACCATACGTTCTTTTTAAAAGGATTTGTCCTCTTTTTTTCGTTTAAAATGCATTGTTCTCCCAGGACACCCAAAAAGTAGCCAAATGTCCTCTTTTTGGATGCTCAGAACTTAGAGGTGGAGTCGAAGACCAAACCAACCAAAAGTGTTATCCTTCCGTTCACACTCGCGTTCAACTCCTGCAGACACGAATCTATCGTGGTCGAAAGGGTAAAAGCGTCGTTTTTGCGACGACTCTGATCGAATGATCATGAGTTCAACCCGCACCCTGGTCACGTTGTTGCGTCCTTGGATAAGACCCTTTACAATGATTATCTCTGCTTGGTGGCTTCGAACAAGCAGCAAATTCAATGGACAAGAATTCGAAGAAATCCACAGGAACATTGGATCATCGGAAACTCCTACACAGGTGCGGATTCCTCCAAGCACGAAGTAGTCAATGTAATGAAAAGTGTGTGGATCGTCCAACAAGTTAGCGTCTGACGCTGTCTGGTGACAGGAGGATAAATATGCGCTACAACAACAACAACAAATCCAGACGGCCTGAATAACTTTGTTTTATTTTTTGGAGAACACCATTTTCGGAGCGCAAAATCAGCGCTAGTAAGCTGAAGACCTTTTTTTTAGGAGATCACCTGTTTTTGCGCCGATTATTTCCCTTCCAAAATGGTGATCTTCAAAAAAAAGGGTTTTTAATCAGTTCAGCCCGGCCGGTAGCTTCCGCGAGTTTGGATGCTCAGGCTTCGTTTTTCGGTACTGTCCCCTATTTGGTCAATAAAAATATGGTGCCCCAATATATAGTGCGAAATCAAACTTTGCAAAGGTACCCGCGGGCCGCGGGAAAACAATTTTTTGAAGGTACCAGACTGCGTGCCAGAATATCTGGCCAAGACAACTAGCCAATGTGTAAATCAGGCCAGAATAAAAAGTGAAGACCAAAATTTTTCTACAAGGCAATTTTGGGCCAGAAAATGCGCAAGGACCAAAACACTTCCTTGATATGGTTTTTATATTTAATCCTTTTGCGTGCTTCTGGCCTAAAGGCTACCAGCGCGGAAGCTAAGCGAAGAGCCATCAGAACGGCGACTACTTAAAAACAAGCAATACGAAAAAGTTATCCTCCCACAGGATTCGAACTTGCAGCCTTTGGATTACCGGTCCACTGCTCTACCACTTGAGCTAGAGAAGATGTCTCTTCCGTAGGCTTCAGCGCTGGTAGCCTTTAGGCTAGAAGCACGCAAAACAATTCAATGTTAAAACTCTGGCCTGTAAACGTCAAAACATCGCAGTCAAATGTTTTTTATAGTTCATTGCTGCAGGACAAAGATAGTTGGTAACAAGGTGAACAACCGGCGCGGGCTGGATGAAATTTCATTGCCGACTGCAAATGGCCAGCGGGCCCAACTTAGAACATCCCTAAACTTCAACAACTCGTCTGTTCTTTTTAGAAAAGTTTACCAGTAAGGAGCTTACTGCAGGAAGTTGCAGCTCGCTATTAACTAGCTTGCTATTCTTGATTCGTGACTTTTTTGCTAGCTGAAGTACTACGAACCTTAAAATGACAGCAAATGCAGTCGCAAAGATTTCAAAATTAAAGCAAAATGACTTCCTTATTGTTTTTAACGGCAGACAAATATCAAAACAGGACTGCAGTCTGTTACAGAACTGCAAAAGGGTCAGTGCGCATTGGTTCAGCCAAACAACCAAAATTTTCATTTACAAATTTAGTGATTGTACAGGGATTCCTGTAACGGTGTTCCTGCACATGACTTGTAGTAAATATTATTGTTGTTTACAACAAAAAACCGGTGATGATTAACTTTGATCGACTTTGCAAAGTTTTTGATTAACTGGAGCTTGACAAGAATTAATGTTGATCATTTAGTTTGATGTGGTTTGACGTTGAAAAGAAATCTAAAACAATACCTATTCGTAATATGCAACTATGATTTATGCCGCCGTCGAAATTAAAACTTTCAACAAATGCTTGCTGAACAGAAGCTATCACACCAAGGCGGCGCGCAACCAGGATTTTGCTAATAGAGGGGGAGGCTTTAACCAAAAATATTTTTTCCGAAAAATGTCGCATTCAGACGCATAGGCGTTGTCAGGATTTTGATTGGGGGAAGGGGGCCCAAACCACAAATAACATGCAATGACGTCATCAGAAATTTTCAAAAGAGGAACTTTTTGTTGGGCAAAGTATCGTAGAATGGAAGATGTACAGCCGTGGCCTGTTGGCACTTAACCAGGATTTTGCTGAAGGAAGAGGGCTTAAATTAATAGCTTAAATGTGCAAATGTCTAAACTTGCAGGAGTGCCGAAACCCGGGGGGGATGGGGGGATATATCCCCCCAAATAATCTACCCCCATTAGTTTGAGTATGGTCTACATCTGCATCCCCCCTAATAATGTGACTCTGGTGTGGATCTGAGCGTAGGTGTCCACTTGAATTCGGGGAAAAAACGTGTTCCATTATTGATGAAGACCTTTTTTTTTTGGTCTTCACCTGAATTTAGGAAAAAAAGTGTTCCAATTGTGGTGAAGATCTTTTTTTTTGGTCTTCACCTGAATTTGGGGACAAAGGTGTTCCACTTTTGGTGAAGACCTTTTTTTTTGGTCTTCACTTAATTTGCTCACCTGAACAAAATCGTGGTCAATGTTCATCCCCCCCAATGTTGAAAATAGGGCAAAATTGGGGTAAAATTGCAAATTATCCCTACCAATGCTCAACAAAGATCGGCAACCCTGCTAACGTGGGAGACGTGTTGAGTAAGCATCACAGAAGACGTGTTGAGTAAGCATGACAGAAGGTTTTTGGGAAACTATCTATTTCAATGCCATTAGATCACAATTTGCACGTGTTTAGAGCTATTTGAAAGAACTAGATTTTTAATATTTGAAAGCCATTTGAGAAAAATTAAATTGTTCAATCCTCCTTTTACTTACACTTTAAGCCCTAAGCACGTTTAAAACTTGCATTTTGGAGCTACGTTTTGCAATTGATTTGGCCGAGGTAGGGGAAAGCAAGATACATTGCCTCGTGCTGTATTTTAGCAGTAAATAATAATCCACTCGAAGACTTTTCTTGAAGATTTTTGTTTTGTCATAAAAATAACCGGTTCTAGGACAACATCTTCGATTAGAGGCCGAGGCCTCTCAACTCAAATTCAATAATTTGTACAATGAGATTTCCCTTATACCTAATTTTTTTCAGAAGTATTTTGTCGCGTAGAAGCTAGCAAGGTGGAGGTAAATTGTTATTTAAAATAATTCGTACAATAAATGGCTATGCCTACTAACCATGTTACTGCCCGGGCCGGATTTACATCGCGCGGGGGCCTTAATTGGCAATTTGGAAATTTTCGCAACATGTTTAGAACTGCCAAATGTAGGTAACGACCAAAAAAAGTCTCACCATCTGAGCGCGGAGCTCCTAGCTGGTACTCTGCAATATGATTGTAAATCCGACCCTGGCTATTGCATTACGTTCATAAAAAAGTTAGATGAGGGCCTGAGAAAACAACTTTTAGGACAAAAACTCTCATATTCTGCCGGGTTATGCATTTAAATTGGTTGGCAAAAATTGAATTGAGGAGGGCCTGGGCCCGTGGTCGTCAATAACATTGTTAATTATTGTTGTAAGCGAAAAATGTTAAAAGAAACTGAATAAACAATAGGCTTTTTTGTCACACTTTTGTGATTGGTGACATTTGAATTGGGGGGGAGGGCCCCGGGGCTACGCTTATCTTTATGCGGTCAGACGGCGTGCTCAGTAAACTGGTTGCAGCTCAAATTTATCACAGATTGGGGTTTGAATGTAGAACCATCAGCTTGTGGCTATCTTGGGCTTCATTTTGTGGTCTCGGCAAGCGCTCGGGTTGGTAGGATGTGATGCGCTCGGTGTAGTGTTCCTGGTTTTTATTTTTTCTCTGCTAATCAAAAACGATCCACAAACATACGAGTTAGTGCTACGTACAGATCTATTTCCAACGAATGCAACTAAACTTTAATTGTGAACTCCGAATCGTACGATTGTGAACTGACGTGTTTACGTACTAATCGCTCAACTTATCAAATTGAGACATTTACTACAATAATTCTTGACAGGAGGGAGGCAATGAATTGATCTTTCGGCCTCTGATTCTGCACCCCCCATGTTCATCCAGAGAAAAACTTAAGTTATTAAGGTTACCTCTCATTCATTAAATCAAAAACAGGATAGTGCAATCATATGAAATGGAAATTTTCAACTATAATTTGGTGAAAGATATTTCTTGTGTTTGCTTTTGAAGAGTCTTGTTAAGGGATTTTAAATTTTTGGTGGGATGTTGTTCTCGGTTTTGACTTCTTGATCTTTAATGCATTGTTGAGATTGAGTGGTCGAATGTCGGGGACTGTATAAGTTATTACGTGGTGGGTCGGATGCTCTGGTAGCGCATGAGGAGTTTTTTTGTTCATTGTTTTTTTGTTGATGAAAAAATTTGGATGGAAGGTTATCAGTAAATTAAGTCTGTTCCTTTTAAAGTTTGTGGGTGTGCTTCCTGAATTAAATTTAATACTCTGTACGACTTGAATTATAGTTTAAGTTTGTTGCCATAAAAGGAGAGTATGATTACTGTTGAATTATTAGTAGGCTGACTATTAGATAGTTATGACTTACTTCATGTAACAATGTATTCATTGTCTTTTTTGAACTTGTATATGGTGCTTTTTTTTGCAGCAGTTGACTACAAAGTTTATTACACGGTGCCTTGTTTTTTGTTTTTGGCTTGTTTTTGCTTACGCTTTTCTTATCGCCATTTGCTTTAGAATTGAAGTATGCTTTAGAATTGAATTGAAGTATACATTTGCTTTAGAATTGAAGTATGAAGTGGGAGTGTGTGTGAAGCTGACTTGATGAGCACTGCTCCTTCGCTTCATCCACAGAATATATAGACTGTAGTGTCGCATTGTTAGCTTTTACAGATGTCATTGTGTGCCTCTTTTTGTGCATGCTGAAAGAATAAACAACTGATACTGATACTTATAACCACACAGAAATACTTTCACAGATACTTACGCCATAAAATACAACAACATTGTTTACGCCAACGCCAAGTATGATTACGTCACCAGAAATCTCTAGAGTTTTCTACGTCATGACTGCTACGATGCTTATCCCAGAACATGACTAACATTCGAATGACAAGTATTTCCGACATCAAGGAGAAAATTATACGAATTGTTAAGTAAATACACTACACTCGGCGCGTCCAGCTTTCCGCGAGACCTGCTTTGATTACTAGCTCAATCTCCGTTGGCTTTGTTTTTGAACGTTTACTGCAAAGTTTGATTTACAGTTAAGTTTGCAAGTTAAATCCTGATTTTTCCGTTAGTAGAATTCAGTTGGTTTTCTTAATTTTGTGGTAGTCATTTGGTTAGGTTTAAGCACAGTTTTTAGTTCCAGCTTTACGTTCTCAAAGTAATGTAAGTCAATTAGCAACAAGCTATCGGAGGCCGTAAGGATTTCCCCTGCTGCTGAGCGATTTTTGTGATTTTTCGAAAAAAAAAACAAAAAGCAACATCCATTTAACTCCGTTTGGATCACATTTCGCACGTTTTTAAATCTATTTAAAACAACTAAATTGCTAAAATTTGTTTATTTTTTTTATCGTACCATGTGGCTAAGCACAAAAAATAAATTTACTTGCTTAGATTACTTTTTGTGCAAAATCGCTTTAACATAGCGAATGATTCATTCCATTGTTAATCGTTCATGGACACAAAAACATGTCCAAAATTTCTCGTATCTTCCGTCTCTTAAAACGGAAAATGGCAGACAAGTGTTAAAAAAAAAATTGATTATCTCGTAACATACTCAACCTTTTGTCAAAATTCAAATTGTTTATCAAAGTTAACGATATTTTCTACAAAATTATTAAACATTCAACCCGCAAAAACAAGATTTGCCACAAAATTTTTGACCAGCAAAAGGCAAAAAGGGCAAATTTAAGCGATATTCTACGTTTAGCATACAAAATCAGCGCAAAAAGTCAAACACAGTTTTTAATATTTGCATTACTTAGTTTTTCTCCATGCTTTTTCAAAATTTTAACTACGTTGTAAAACTAACGATGTTTTTTACAAGTTATCAAAAATTAAATCGGAAAAAATATAATCTACATAAAACCACCAAGGGAACCACAAGGGTACCAGAGATATCGCAACTCCGGGCGGGGAACAATAGCGATTCAAATGGAAAAGGAGAAAACAATGCCGATCAGCAAGCATGTACATGCAGTGGCGTAGGAGCATGCGTTGCCGCCCCTGGCTTTTGTTGAAAATGCCGCCCTAGGCAGCACTTAAATTGCAGGATGTACGCGTTTCCCCATCGAGAGTTAGCGTCCCCATCGAGATTTAGCGTTCCCCCACCGATATTTCAGCGTCCCTTCTAATGAGGTTTCAGCGCACTCCATGAAGAGGAAGCGTCTGGACGATTAGACATAAAAATGGCTGTCAGCACCAATAAACCCAAATTTCGGTCGAGTATAGTACCAAGTTGCGGTGAAGACCTTTTTGTAGGGGTCTTCAGTCGAATTTTGGGACAAAATTCCTTCAAATTTTGGTGAAGACCTTTTTTTTGTTTTATTTGGTATTCAATCGAGTTGTGGGACAACCAGAGATGGAAACCGGTCGGGTCGACCGGCCGGTCAGATTGCCGGTCGGGTCGACATTCTTCGACCGGCCGGTCAAGCCGGTTGAAACACCGGTCAAATTATCCTTTCTGGCAACTAAAAGACATCTAAGCACCAACCGAAATATACTTATATATTTTATCCTAAATAAAACTTTTTATAAAAAATCAGTATTAACAAACCACACCTTTCGAAAACACTTGTTGAATGGTTTCAAGCTGTGACTAGTATGCTGTGACCATTAAGACATGCACATCCAGGGACGTATTTAGGGTGGGAGTATTGTGCCATACCTCCCGACTTTGGGCCTCGGCACAAAGCAAAAAAGTGCAAAATATACGTTAAAATCGCGTAATCAGATTAAAATAAAGCATGCATGTGGAAGAGGCTTGCGCTACCTGGCATTTTAGCATCATTTTAATCAGCTTAAGAGTAGAAGTGGCGCAGATTTCAGATTTTTTACTACATGCTAAAATCTTGCCGCTTTGAAAAGCTTGTTTCAACTTAAATTTACCACACTCTACACTGGGCAAGAAAGACATAGCTCTTATTTTTTTATATCTAACTAGCCATGGCTTGTTCTGATGTAGCAGCATTTCTACAAACTGCTGGGGCACATTGTATTTCGAATGTTTTCTAGCCAATGTCATAACAGTTTAGTGTTTTCAATGAAAATAACGGACGCATTGCGTTCATCGGGATAGTTATTCATAACCACTTCGTACTACCGATGAGTTTATTTATTGGTTTGACGTTTCGCTTCCCAAACCGGGAAGCTTCTTCAGAACAACTTGCAGTGCTGCCTTTGCAGTTACAAAAAGATAAATGAGAAAAAAAACAGCAGAAGATAGATAACAGTAAAAACATACGAACATCACAATACTTGTTCTATTATACCCAAAAACATTAAAATGATGGAGCAATAACATTATATAATATTGAAAATTATGTCACTAACAGCGTGAAAAAAAGGAATATTGAAAAATTATGTCACTAACAGCGTGAAAAAAGGAATACTGAAAAATTGTGTCACTAGCAGCGTGAAAACAATTAATAATGTTCATAACAACTAGGCTGCTTCACTAACAGTTTGAGAAAGTATGAAAAGGATCTATTGCAAAACATTATGTACTGGAAAAGATTTTTAGCTGCGCAGAGATTTATATTAATTGTTCCGTCCGTATATAAATCTCTGTGCAGCTAAAAACCTTTTCCAAAAAAAAAAAAAAAAAAAAAAAGGTCTTCACTGAGATTGAGACAGTTTTTCTGTTCAAATTGAGATGATCTGCAAAGATAGAAAAAAAAATTGACGTGATCTCCGAAAAAAAAAAGGTCTTCACTGAAATTGAAACAGTTTTCTGTCCAAAAAAAAATTGAGGTGATCTCCAAAAAAAAAAGTCTGTTGGTTTCCAAAAAAAAGGAAAGGGAAAGGGGGGTTTGCGTGGAAATGCTGAAAATTTTAGGGGAACAAACTTGCCAAAAAAATATGAAATTGCCCAAAATTTTGACACGCTATCGACACCTTAAAACCAAGCGGGGGGGGGGGGGGGGACCAGTACTCCCCCGGCCCCCTCCCCCACCTCCTACGCTTATGAGTAACATAATTTTTCAGTATTCCTTTTTTCACGCTGTTAGTGACATAATTTTCAATATTATGTAATATTATTGCTCCATCATTTTAATGTTTTTGGGTATAATAGTACAAGTAGTATTGTGATGTTCGTATGTTTTTGCTGCTACCTATCTTCTGATGTTATTTTTTTCTCATTTATCTTTTTGTTACTGCAAAGGCAGCACTGCCGAAAAAAAGTTTAGTGTTTGCTGCTCTGCAAACTGCAAATAGACTGTCACAAATAGCTAAAAAATTCATTTTTTGGCCTTCGCATAATATCATTAGAAATAACGTCTAATAATTTAGCTTGTGTCCTTCAGTGATTTTTATGCTTATTTTGTGCACGTTGTGCGCTGCTCAAAACAGGTCTTTCAAACCGAAACTTAAAAAAAAAAGGCCTTAAAATTGAGTCGTTTTTGCAAAAAAAACAAAAAATTTGTTGCGTTTTTTTCTGAGACCACCGTCCAAACTCACAAATTTTAACACCTCACCCATGCCCCCCCTTTTGAAAATTTTTCATTAGATACATTGAACAGTGAACAAAAACCTTCTGTAAAAAACCGGTCGACCGGGCCGGTCAGAAACCGGTCGACCGGCCGGGCAACCGGCGATGATTTTGAAATTTACCGGTCGGGTTGGGTCGAGAAAATTCTGACCGGTTCCATCTCTGGGGACAACATCTGAACTTGAAGCAAAATTTTCACTAAATTTCAGTCACATTCCGCATTTGTTTGGTGTAGTCTGCGAAAGCGCCTCCCCATCCAAAATTTTACAGTGTAAGTACAGGCCTTAAAGTAGACTGTAGCAAATTTTGAAATAGTTTCACGTTCAAGTGATCTTTTCCATAGGTGGGCAAGTTAATGCAAAACGTTAGCTTCGTTAACCACTAGTCCGTTAACCAACTTCACACCTCCGTTAACGTTAATCCGTTATTTTCAGCTTTAATTGACGGAAGTTAATAAAGTCCGTTAATTCGTTAATATTTTGTATGTAATTTACATTTCTTTTTATTCACTCGCTTATAGAACACGTATTGACGCTGTTGAGCTGATTGTAAGGAAATATTTATTGCTGTGGTGGTCTTTTTGTGTTTTGGAAGCTACATTTTACAGTCTAACCTAATTTCAAGATAAAAATAAGTTTAAATGCACCAACAAAGCTGCTATCGGAAAACTTTTGGAAACTGTGAACAGCAATAATTAGACCTATGAGGCTGCAGCTTATTATTTGTCACAAAAAAGAGCTCCTTCGCTTTTTCTTCTATAAAACTCGTGCTAATACGCAACAAGTGTTACCAGTGCAAATTGGTTTGTACCGGTACGATAAATAAATGGTGCACGATATTAACAATAAAAACCTTAACGGAAGTTAACAGAACTTAACGGAAGTTAATTTAATCCGTTAACATGAAAAAACTTTTTAACGGATTAACGAGTTAATGACAAAGTTAGCTTCGTTATTAACGGATTAACGGACTTGTGCCCACCTATGATCTTTTCCATAAAATAATTACAAATACGAGGTAATGTGCCGGGTCTCAGAAGTTCTATATTGCTTAAGAAAAGGCCAAAAATAAAAGACTAAGTGGTGAACAAATGTATTAGGCAAATAAAAGATCAATAGCCGCCTCAAAATTGAACTTTCGCCGAAGTAAAATCAGCGATGATGTCTTCAAAATCAAGTTTTTGAACGTAGTCTCTTTCTATAGAAAAAATCGATAAAGCCGATCATCATTCATGGTCAAACGTAAATACGACTTTATCATTTTGAGCTTTGAGAAACTTCTCTCACAGCTCGCAATTGAAACACCAATGGCAAAATAAAGTTTCAGACACAAGCATAAATATAGTGTCGAATCAAGTAAGCATGATTTTGCTAACCACTGTAAAACATCAAATTCTATTGCAGTGCCGTAGCTACGGGGGGGCCGTGCCACACCTAACGGCTGCTAGTGCCTCCTCATTTTGGTTTGATCAAGATACTATTTTTGGAACATCACTCACCGACAAAACAACAACCAATGATGGAAAAAGGAATAATTACGTTCAAACATAATTCTCCTTCGACGTTTTTTCGCTTCTTTGCGAAATTACGGGCAACCAACTGCTGTACACAAATCTGATGCAATATTCCGTCTTATTAACACACCGTTACGGATGTGTCGCGGAAGAGACATGCAAGCCTGCAGAATCGTTACCGGTACTTCGTTAGTGATTATGACATGAAACAATAGGGGAAAACTTGTTTTTCAAAGACCAGCTGTTTTAATTTTTAAGAGCACACTCTTAAGATTTTGATGTCGCAGTCAAAGGCGCAACCAGAGTAAAGGGGCTTAAGCCCCCTTAGCATGGGCGTCGGCAAGGGGGGCAGGGAGGGGCCATGGCCCCCCTGGATTTTCACGTATCCTCTCTTAAACCTCACAAATTTCAAAAGTTCTTCCATTTTTATTAGTTAATACTCGCTCCATTCTTATTGCCCGCCCCTGAAAAAAATTCTGCCTACGCCCTTGCCCCTTAGCCAAGTCACTTAGAAAATTTAACCTCAAAATACGAGTGTTTAAACGTGTTTTAGACTTAACCTGAAACAACGGGAAGGCCGAAGATGCTAAGCAATTTAATTTTTTGAAAAAACTTCTCAATTTTAGCATTTTATTTGTTCACATGGCTTCAAAAAGTGCGAAATGTGATTAAAATGGTTTCAAAATCGCCACTTTTTGCTGCAAAATTGCAAAAATTGCCCAGTAGCTGGGGCTCCGCCCCCAGTTAATAAATATTTAGTGACTATGCCCGTCTTTAACACGCTTGGATTGCATTAGTTTGTTCAGCATAGGGCCTAAATCAGGCGGTTTTTGAGCAAAAAATTTTTTTTGGTTCACCTCTCTTAGCAAACCCTGGTTGCACGTCTGGTAGCATTCACCGCTGTAGATAGATTTTTCATGCGACTATGGGCAGCGAATGAAACAAGCTAAGAAAGGTTGCCGGCCTTATTTTTAAATTGCGTATAATTGTTGCCGTACAAGATCTGAAGGTCAGTTTTCAAATGCAAATTCTAGTGCCCCCCCACTTTTGGCTAGTGCTCCTTCACTTTGTTTGCTCTGGCGACGGCACTGCTCTGTTGCATTACGATCAAACGTGGTTTCACTGCTTCTCACCAGCCTCTTAAATCTGTCAATTTCCACAGCTAACTCAGTGCTTTTCCCATCGCTAGAACAATAAAATACATCAGCATCTCAGCTTTACTGCATCCGAGATTTGACTACAGAAACAACTGTGGGACTGCGAAGACAGACAAAATAAATTGTTGGTTATAACAACAGATTGATGACGTAATCAACGTTACTATGAACTGAACAACAGACGGAGTACAGCACTGCTATCCAACACCAAACAAAACGCAACTCAAACTTTAAAGTTTTTTAATGTGTGCAAGCTGTCTTTTTGTAAACCATTTCCTTGTTTTACGTTTTTTTATTTTTGCTTGCTGAGTGCACTGCGAAGCCTCATTTTGCCGCCCCCTTGCAACCTGTCGCCCCTGGCGCAGAGCCAGAACTGCCAAGTGCTGCTACGTCATGGTGTAGATGATCACAACAACACTCATGCTTACTCATCGACATTGTTTTTTCCTTTTCCAAATATAATCTAGCACAAGTTTTTGATCACTAATTTGTCGAAAGTGCAAAATTACTCCCGGTCTGGACTGTGCGTCAAACCGTTAAGTGTACGATCGCATCGTTATTCCTTAGTTTGGTTTGAAGCCACTGACGGTACGACAAGCGCTCTGAGTTTTTTGAATAAACCATAATTAGCTTGTATGCACACGATTTTACGCACATTACCTTACATTTTACACCTTTACACACAATACATAACAGACTGTCATCTTTAGCAAATCCTTTCTCTTTAGCATGCACGCAAAAACCGTCGAAGCATCCTGCGACTGGCGATAAAGTTTTGAAAAAGTACTTAAACAAAATTTGTCGTTCAGCAAAGAGGTTATTAAGATGAACTCCAGGAAGCAAATTTTTGGTATTGATGGATATACAGCGTTATGCCGAATAAGTAAAAGCGTTAATTGATAGTCTCAATATTTTTTTGTTAACAACATTCTCCACAGTTTAAACTCGGCCTCCGCTCAACCGTGGCCACTCGCTGAATGTTCGTTAAAATTTCTTAAAAAGGTACAATTTTTGATTATTTATTCACTTGAAATAAACTCTTTTATAAGCCTATGATCATCGAAAACCACATTATACTGCATGTAGGTATTGCATTACAGTTCATTGACAATTACGTTTTTATTATTTCACTATGCTTCTTGCTGATCTGCTGAAGAAAAGACAGGCAATAAAACATCGAACCAAATCAAATCTTTCGTTATACTTCCTTTATTACGCCAAAGCCCGTAACAAGTTTGTGGGGCCCATTTCCGCATCATTATACTCCGGAAACACATCTTCTTTCAAAGATATGTTCCAGCGGCGGCGAGCCTGACCGGCCCGAAATTTGAACTTCAGACCTCTCGCTTCCGAGACGAACGCATTACCGTTTGACCGACTGGGCTGGTCGAGCGGTAACGCAATAAAACAACAATAAAAAAATTACTGCAGAACCAAGCCAAAGTTTGACTGGAAAACTACTTGACAGCACAGAGAATTTTTGAGTATGATTCAGTAGAGCTAATACTCATTGAAAATAACAGACGCGTTGCGTTCATCGGGATAGTTATTCATAACCACTTCGCAATACCGATGAGTTTATTTATTGATTTTGACGTTTCGCTTCCCAAACCGGGAAGCTTCTTCAGAACAATTTTCGGCAGTGCTGCCTTTGCAGTTACAAAAAGATAAATGAGAAAAAATAATAACAGCAGAAGATAGGTAACAGTAAAAACATACGAACATCACAATAGTTGTACTATTATACTCAAAAACATTAAAGTGATGGAACAATAACATTATATAATATTGAAAATTATTTCACTAACAGCGTGAAAAAAAATTTGAAAAAATATGTCACTAACAGCGTAAAAAAATTTTTTAATAATATTTGTAATAACTAGGCTGCTTCTCTAACAGTGTGAGAAAATATGAAAAAGATCTATTGCAAAGCATTATATACTAGAAAAGGTTTTTAGCTCCACAGAGATTTATATACGGACGGAACAATTAACCCATCATTGCGATTTAAAACGTTCAATTCCAAAGATTTTTGGTTTATCAAATAACCTTCCGCTATCCGACGCTTGTGCCAGTGTGGTTCCCTCCTTAATATTTTAGCATTATCCCAATCTATAAAATGATCATTTTCTGCGACATGCTGACACAGTGCAGATTTTTTCAGGTCAAAATTCTTCACTGCATCAATATGCTCACGTTTTCTAGTTTCTAAGCTTCGGCCTGTTTCACCGATGTACACCGCATCGCAGTCACGACAAGATATTTGATAAACAAGGCCCGACTTTTCTTTGTCAAAAACTTTGTCTTTGGGCTTACAAAAAATATTAGACAAAACACAAACAGGCTTCATAGCCACCCCCACACCAACTTGCTGCAAAACACGCTTAATAGGCTCGGTGAGACTCTGCACATAGGGAACCACAGTCATGATTTTCGTTTGTTGGGATTCGCTTTCAGAGCGAGTAGGCCGTCGTTTGCGATGAAATCTTGGATATCCATTTGTAATCAAGGTGTTATTGATCGTACGTATTTCATCTTTTTTGAGCTCGTCGTCTTTTATTATGTTCTCAGCTCGGGAGAAAAGAGTTCGGGGAATGCTAAGTTTTTGTTGAGGTGGATGGTGGGAGGAAAAAGGTAGGTATCTGCCGGTATGAGTTGGTTTTCTGAACACTGTGGTTTGTAGCGATCCTTCTGGAGTGCGTGTAACCAGCACATCCAAAAAAGCAAGAGAACCTTCATGTTCTTCTTCTCTTGTAAACTTGATGGAATCGCATATGGTATTCAAATATTGATGGAATTCTTCGATGTAGTTTGATTCCATAATACCATACACGTCATCAACATAGCGAAACCAAATACAGGGAGGAGAGTGAAAGCTGTTGTTGGCCCTTTCTTCTAGCTTTTCCATTACCATGTTTGCAATGATGGGAGATAAGGGCGAACCCATTGGAGTGCCAAATATCTGTTGATATATGGTTTGTTGGAAGGTGAAAGAGGTCGAACTAAAGCAGATGTCCAATGCTTCCATTAATTCAGGGACGCTTAGTGTGGTACGATCCTCTAAGTGAGAATCACTACTAAGTCTATCAAACACAATTTGCTTTGCCAGATCAAGTGGTATGGTGGTGAATAAACTAATGACATCAAACGACACTTGTTTTTGCGAATTGCTTATACTAAAATCTTTGATACTTCTAACAAATTCTGTGGAGTTTTTGGTGGTAAAATTCGTTTTGCCAACTAAAGGACTTAGAATACACTTTAGACACTTAGACAAATGATACGTAGCTGAGCCAATAAACGACACAATTGGGCGCAAAGGTACATTGGTCTTGTGGATTTTCGGAAGACCATAAATCCTAGGAAGCACAGAGTCACAGCTTCGAAGACTTATGTAGTTGGAGAAGGATATTTTTTCTTCCTGCCTTAACTTCCAAATAAAGGAGTTAAGACGCTTTTCAATAATTGGTACCGGGTTTCTTGAAAGAACTTTGTACGTTTTTTTGTCATTCAATAACGCCATCATTTTCGTGGTGTAATCGCTCTTATTCATGACCACAGTACAGTTACCTTTATCAGCTTCCAGGATAATAATATCGTCGCAAGATTTTAATTCTGATATGGCCTTCCGCTCTTGTGATGTAATAATCTTAGCTTATATGCGCGACAAAAGTCTCGACTAATGCAAACAAAGTCGGAAGAAGTGCAAAGAGAAAAATTAAATCGCCTACTTTCATCTTTGCCTGCAAAACAAAACGATTCTGTGCAAAGAAAGTGGGTCAAAAATTTATCGGACCGTAACCTGACCGATGATCAGATAGCGCTGTTAAGCAAGGGTTCAAAATTCGCGCTTGCTCCAAAAGAAATCCCTATTTTGGATATAGTGTGTGGCGTGGAAGAGGGCTTACGACAAGTGCCACGTGATAAAAAACCGTTTGTAGATTGTGCAAGGGCCAAGATTACGCAAATTTTAAAGCGCGCTTCTCCACCACCTGATAATCTTACATCACAAGAGCGGAAGGCCATATCAGAATTAAAATCTTGCGACGATATTATTATCCTGGAAGCTGATAAAGGTAACTGTACTGTGGTCATGAATAAGAGCGATTACACCACGAAAATGATGGCGTTATTGAATGACAAAAAAACGTACAAAGTTCTTTCAAGAAACCCGGTACCAATTATTGAAAAGCGTCTTAACTCCTTTATTTGGAAGTTAAGGCAGGAAGAAAAAATATCCTTCTCCAACTACATAAGTCTTCGAAGCTGTGACTCTGTGCTTCCTAGGATTTATGGTCTTCCGAAAATCCACAAGACCAATGTACCTTTGCGCCCAATTGTGTCGTTTATTGGCTCAGCTACGTATCATTTGTCTAAGTGTCTAAAGTGTATTCTAAGTCCTTTAGTTGGCAAAACGAATTTTACCACCAAAAACTCCACAGAATTTGTTAGAAGTATCAAAGATTTTAGTATAAGCAATTCGCAAAAACAAGTGTCGTTTGATGTCATTAGTTTATTCACCACCATACCACTTGATCTGGCAAAGCAAATTGTGTTTGATAGACTTAGTAGTGATTCTCACTTAGAGGATCGTACCACACTAAGCGTCCCTGAATTAATGGAAGCATTGGACATCTGCTTTAGTTCGACCTCTTTCACCTTCCAACAAACCATATATCAACAGATATTTGGCACTCCAATGGGTTCGCCCTTATCTCCCATCATTGCAAACATGGTAATGGAAAAGCTAGAAGAAAGGGCCAACAACAGCTTTCACTCTCCTCCCTGTATTTGGTTTCGCTATGTTGATGACGTGTATGGTATTATGGAATCAAACTACATCGAAGAATTCCATCAATATTTGAATACCATATGCGATTCCATCAAGTTTACAAGAGAAGAAGAACATGAAGGTTCTCTTGCTTTTTTGGATGTGCTGGTTACACGCACTCCAGAAGGATCGCTACAAACCACAGTGTTCAGAAAACCAACTCATACCGGCAGATACCTACCTTTTTCCTCCCACCATCCACCTCAACAAAAACTTAGCATTCCCCGAACTCTTTTCTCCCGAGCTGAGAACATAATAAAAGACGACGAGCTCAAAAAAGATGAAATACGTACGATCAATAACACCTTGATTACAAATGGATATCCAAGATTTCATCGCAAACGACGGCCTACTCGCTCTGAAAGCGAATCCCAACAAACGAAAATCATGACTGTGGTTCCCTATGTGCAGAGTCTCACCGAGCCTATTAAGCGTGTTTTGCAGCAAGTTGGTGTGGGGGTGGCTATGAAGCCTGTTTGTGTTTTGTCTAATATTTTTTGTAAGCCCAAAGACAAAGTTTTTGACAAAGAAAAGTCGGGCCTTGTTTATCAAATATCTTGTCGTGACTGCGATGCGGTGTACATCGGTGAAACAGGCCGAAGCTTAGAAACTAGAAAACGTGAGCATATTGATGCAGTGAAGAATTTTGACCTGAAAAAATCTGCACTGTGTCAGCATGTCGCAGAAAATGATCATTTTATAGATTGGGATAATGCTAAAATATTATGGAGGGAACCACACTGGCACAAGCGTCGGATAGCGGAAGGTTATTTGATAAACCAAAAATCTTTGGAATTGAACGTTTTAAATCGCAATGATGGGTTAATTGTTCCGTCCGTATATAAATCTCTGTGGAGCTAAAAACCTTTTCTAGTATATAATGCTTTGCAATAGATCTTTTTCATATTTTCTCACACTGTTAGAGAAGCAGCCTAGTTATTACAAATATTATTAAAAAATTTTTTTACGCTGTTAGTGACATATTTTTTCAAATTTTTTTTCACGCTGTTAGTGAAATAATTTTCAATATTATATAATGTTATTGTTCCATCACTTTAATGTTTTTGAGTATAATAGTACAACTATTGTGATGTTCGTATGTTTTTACTGTTACCTATCTTCTGCTGTTATTATTTTTTCTCATTTATCTTTTTGTAACTGCAAAGGCAGCACTGCCGAAAATTGTTCTGAAGAAGCTTCCCGGTTTGGGAAGCGAAACGTCAAAATCAATAAATAAACTCATCGGTAGTACGAAGTGGTTATGGAGAGCTAATACTCTCCAAATCTGTCAAGAGTAAAAAAAAAAGTTTTTTTTTGCTTTTGTAGAAGTTTGTTGGACATGCTTTTTTTCACAAATGCCCTGTGGGCTAATTACGCTTTCGCCATATTAGTGGTACAAAATTTCATGACTAGCAATATTTTCTGATTAAATTTTGATAACTAATAAAACACTTTGTTTATTTGCAACTTAGTTTAAATTTTGAAAAAGCGTAAAGAAAAACTCAAGTAACGCAAATATTAAGAACTAGGTTGGACTTTTTGCGTTGATTTTGTATGCTAAACATAGAATATTGCTAAAATTTGCACTTTCAACGTTTTACTAGTCAAAAATTTTGTGCTAAATCTTGATTTTACGGGATGAATTTTGATATTTTTGTAAAAAACATCGTGAGCTTTTATAAACAATTTGAATTTTGAAAAAAAGGTTAAGTATGTTTTGAAAAATTCAATTTTTTATAACCCTTGTCTGCCATTTTCCATTATAAAAGATAGGAGATGCGAGAAATTTTGGACAATTTTTGATTCCATTGTTTTCGCGCCAAATCTGTCCACTCAAGTTTTTGTGTTGAATGTTGATTCAACAAAATCCGGCGCAAAATGCAAACTTTCCAAGGGCTTTGTATTATGCAGCCTAAGAGTAAGATCCATGGCATGGTGGTGTGTTATTAGTATGTGCACTATGTGGTCACTGACGTAAGACTATGGTGGTTGCATGGTGGTTTGTAGTTGTAGTAAACAGGTATAACAGTATAAGTGGTATAGTAATTAGCAATTAATGCCAAATGGCTCTAGACAGGCATAGGGTAGTAGCAACGCCATCTCTTGAAAACCTAAAGTTATTCGGTGCTCCTTCAAATGTGTTTTACTCATCTTTTGACTTGTTTGTTTACCTTGTGACATTAAATTTCTATTTACTCTCGCCCTCTACTCTTCAATGCCTAGTATGGGCTAATGAGTTTGGTAGGCTGTTAATGTTATTTCGAACAACCCAATTTAAAATAGCCCCATGAGGCAAATAGCCCCTTAAGGCAAAAAAGCCTCTTGAGGCAAAATAGCCCCATGTTATTTTGCCATTTGGAGGCAAAATAGTCCTACCGGCTATTTTGCCGCAAGTGCCAAAATAGCCCTAAGCCTAATCCAAAGCCTAACCCAAACTCTAACCCTAATCCCGACCCTAGCCCTAACCCAAACAGACTGACAGAGGAAAAACACTAATTTGCCTCTAGAGGCAAAATAGCCACTTCCAAAGTAAAATAAAGAGGTAGACCTGTAGGTAATAAAACCATTAAACAATAAGGTAGGCCTAGTGTCTACTGCACCGTCCCGGTTTCGGACATCAAGTCGCTGCTGGACCGGATTGCGTTTTTCGCATTGATTCGATTTAAATACAGCACTTTGACACATCGATTTCAAAGCTCTGATGGCGTAGTGGTTAGTACGCTTGCCTGCAATGCTTAGGGTTGGGATAGCGATTCCCGCAGGACACGCTTTTTAAATTATAAATATAGTGCTAGAAGCTATTTCGCTTCATACTCCTTTTTTTTTCTCCAAAATCTTATTATTAGAGTTAGGGTTCGGGCAGCGATGCCAGCCTGAGAGATAGTATATTGAACAACAAAAGAAAATGACTGCCGCCGGTGCAGCAGCGATGAGATGTTGGAAATTGGGCCGGTGCAGCAGACACTGCCAAACAATAAAATAAGTAGGCTTCGCGGCCACTATTGAGTGCGGAGTAGAATAGGGTTTTGGGGCTAGGCTGCCTTAGTTTTTGTAGAAATGAATCAGTGAATTGTCTGCTAACAACAATTTGTGCATAGGCCTAGGCCTACTGCCTACCGTGCACATAACTCAGAGCTAGTATTTACATTCTAGGAAAAGGCTTGGTGCATGTTCCATGCGCGCATTCATTTTGTAATAAAGCCTAAAAAACTACCCCTAAGCCCTAACCTTGACCCTAAACCTAGCCCTAAGCCTAACCTAAACCCTAACCCAAACCTATTACTGTAATAATCAAAATAAAAATTTCTGAAAATGAGTAACGTCATTGAAATCTTTGTTTGTTTAATCGTGCACGTTCTGTGTGCCAATTCACTTTGTAAATTTTAATATTGGTGAGTGGAGTTTAAATTTAACAGATTTAAAAAAGTGCTTGACAGCTTTGGCCAGAGCAAATACTGTATCATACCACAACACACTACTTATAAAAAATTAAAATTTAAAATGCAGACAGTCTGTTTTACCTATAATTGATATCATCAAGGGTATCTTTGATCCCTATTACTGGGGAAACAGAGTGTAGGGTTTTAAATTTTAATTTTTAAAGTGTACTAGTCTGAATTATGTTATAAATTTTAATATTGGTTATTCAGTAGCCTATTAATACCATTGTCTTAATCATTATCATTATAACAATTAACCTGGTGTATAACATAAAAGGGAAGCTTTGAGCCTTTGAACTCAAGGGTATGTTTAATTTTTATGCACAAATAAGAAAATCACTGTCCTAGCCCTTACCCAAACTTTAACCGCAGCTCTAACACTAACATTAATTCTAACCCTGACTCAAAATTTAATTCAAACCCATTATGATTAATATAAAAAAGAGTAAATGAGCGCTTACTCTTTTCTCACTTTTTCTCTTCAATACTGTAGCCTACTGTGTAAGTGTATTAAAGTCTGAAGGCATAACACTAGCTATGGCATAACACTAGCCACTTCCTTAATTCTTTTGTGTTTAAAAACGGGTTTTGTGGGATAAAGCAGAAAGTGCGTTGAGTAAACTGGTGAATCTCAAGTGTATCAGAGACTGGTGGTCTTGGCTTGCCCAATCGGCAACCACTTGAGAATTTTTGCTATTTTTTCAGTTATGAATTAAGTCACATTACCATAGTAATCGCTTACTAAGCCTTTGTTTACTTGAAATAAAGTAAAAGTATTTTGCAATTTTTGAGTCATTTTTCCCAAATTAAACAACCTCAACATTCATTGCTTTTTTTTGCTTTGGGCAACTTGAAATTTTCTATGTCAAATAATTATTTGATATCACTTACCCAACTGGCAAGTTGTTAAAAAAGCTAATATTGACCCCTGCTAAAGCTTTAAATTTAAGTTGGTAGTTTGGACTAAGATTCAAAATTTAGGCTCTATTTTGTGAAGTTTCATTTTGCCATAATATTCATGATTGCTTTTATCCTTAGTTATCAAATTCTGTTTAACGTGAATCAATCAAACATTTTGCTAGCTGTCAATTTGTAATCATTTCACAGTTTGCACCTGACACAAACTGTAGTAATTGTTTGCATAATTTCTGTTGTATTTGTTATTGAAGACGAACCTGACCAGTGCTCCTTTTTAGATTTTGTTAAGTTGATTAGAATCCAGAAAATAGGGGGATTTTGAAGTAAAAAATAAAAATAAATCTACATGCTCCCTATAAAACATTGATTTGCTGATAAGAATCAACGTAATTTGGTTACACAGACACTGACTTGAAATGAGTCTTCATTGTCTCTTTCTGTTGTCCTTGGTCAGTTTTGGAATGCTTGTACAATCTAATGTGACAGCTTATGCTCATGAGATCAAATCTTTACCTTAAACTTTTAGATTTTTGGACTTATTGCATTCAGAACAGAGAAAATGGAAACTTTTTAGTTTCAATTTTGAAACAAACAATCACATTGACTCAGTTGAAAAGCTCAAAGACATTGCTACAATGCTACACAATAGCACTTAGAAGTTGTTGCATTTTATGGAGCTTAATCGATGTTGGTTGATAACACGACAAGAATGTGGTAGATGCAATGATACAATTCTTTTTTTTATCTCACCTTATATTTCATAGACTAGCAATGAACAATTATGAATACCAACAGTATAAAAGTTTTCATTAAAACATGAGTAATAGATCTAACCTTCATTCTCCTAATGGTATTTTGTTTTTGACAAGTGTTGGTATTTTGATATAATCAAATCCAGCATAGAGGTTTGCCAAGCATTTAACAATACAATTTTTTGCCTAAAATGCGAGTCTTACTAGTCAGTGGTGGAGCAGATGAAGCATCCTGTAACTTAAAGGTAGACTCTCTGGCCTAATCAAAGATTACCAGTGTATAAAAATTGACTTTCTCCGCATTCCTGCTTGACATTTAGCATTAAAAAAGACAGTGTGAAGCCTCCTCCAATCAATCAACTCCTAAGCGGGTGTGGATTCATCCAAAACAGAAGCACCACTGTCGCTTCCATGTGAGTGGAGAATGAATATAGATCAATCACTTCAGGAGCAAAGAAACTCCCTCTTGTGTGGTAGACAGTTGCTTGGGTGCAAAAGCATTGCAATAACAATAACTAATAAACTCAATATACTCTTCTTTGTTTTATAGGAACAATTGTATAAGAACGCGAGGCTCATTTTTGCTCAAAATTTAAAAACTAATTAAGAACAATACCTGCCTCAGGAACAAGAAAAAAAGTACGAACAAACAAAAGAGAATAAATTCGGATCAAAAAAGAAGCTTTAGTTATGTACTGATTTAAAGAACAAACGAAAAACAATTTTTTCACTTTCAAATCAAAAAAGAAGCTAAATAATGCACTAATTTAAAATGATGAAATTTGAGTGATTTTCAAGCATTTACAAGCTAAATTGCTACAATTATGAGATTATAGTTTTTTGGCTGTTGTTCAATTTGAAAAAGCTCGCTTTTTAATTTTTGCAATTTATGATGCAACAATAAGAACTTAGTCGAAGCAGACAAAGCATTTGTAATGATACAGTTTTACACATTTGATCATTTAATTGACATCGATGTTCCCAAATTTAAGAACCAATGTTGCTGAAAATTGGCTAAAAATTAGTAAGTCAGCCTCAACTCAAAATTTGGTGGCTGTTATAAAAAAAAGAATGTATTTCCTAGAATTCTTTAATTTCAGAAAAAAATGCCTTGCTTTCTTAAGGGTTATTATGGCACTGGTATAAAAAAGGAATGTGCACGCTCTTCTGCAAACTGGTTTCACCATTTGATGATGCCATACTACTTCTAATTCTATGGGAACATTTGGAAGCAGTTGCATTTTGATTGTTATGTACTTACTAGCAACTATCGAGGAAGTAAGATTAATGTCATTTTCAGGTTTGTATAATTTTGAATTGAAATGTCACATTTTGCTTGCAAACGAACTGCTTGATTTGTCTTGTGCTGCAAGCAGAGTTGAAAACTTAAGCTGACCTTTGTATTTACAGCTCTCTCTTAAATTTGTTGCGTTTGTTTAATGTTTATGTCTAATATCATTTAGCCTATGCATTAACCAAGTCATGTCAGAACTTTCCTCTATTGAAAATAGCATGGACGCTCATGAAAATTCTCATAAGCAAGGTGAGTGGCGCTGTGTTGTCACGCTTGTTGCAGGTTGCAATGCTAAGAATAAAATTTAGAACTAAAACTCCATGCCATATCTTACTGCTTATTGAAAGGAATTGAGAAATTCTTGCTTTAAAAAGAAAAAGTTATAGCTAAATTATTTTAGAAAAACACATTTCTAAGCAGCTGAGAAAAATGAGATTTTTGATGTACAAGAGCTTGAACAGTTTTGATAAGATCAAGTTCAGTTGATTTCAATTTACCAAGTTTCATATAATGCTTCAAAGTTCCAACTAAATAGGTTAGAGCAAAAATAAATGGATGGAAAGTGCATCATGGTAATTTCTAGCAATATGGTGTCACAGCAAAACTTGCAAAGTTTGTACTTTCACACATCTTCTGCATCAATATGCATTATGTAAGTTTATGGGGCACAAATGACATCAGAAATGTCTTTAGTTGAGATACGGTGACCAGTGTTGTAAAAATAAGTGCAGGGTAGAGTATACGATATTAGATAGCTTGGGAGTGCAGTCCTAAGTGGTTTTGTAGATGAAATTGCCAAAAACCTGATGCTACCATATGCTCTCACGCTTTGAATATACTGTACTCGTATTTTTATTGATTGGAATACACTCGTACATTGTTAGGCCAAAGAAAGTGGCAATACTTAATGAAGCGTCATAAATTTTTTCCTTGCAAAATACCTAAAAATTTTAAAATGACTTATATAGATACATTATTTTTGTAAGAAAAGAACATCTTTCCAACTGGACAATTGTACATTTCTGTGGCTAGCGTTAGGGTTAAAACTGAATCCAAGTTAAGGTTACTGAGTGCAGTGGGACTAGATGCCCATTTTGGCTGTTTCTTGATTTGAAAATTGTCCATAAAATGTCAGATTGAAAATTATTGATTTAAAGAAACGTATCAGATCCATATCAAGTTCTACCCTCCAGTCAGATTTTTCGTAGATCAGTTATTCTTTGGGTAAACGCCATCTCGTTATTGTTTTGATATTATTTAGGTGAAATAAATTCTTATTTGGAGCACTAGCATAGGGTTGCCATACCGTCCGGAAAATTCCTGACATGTCCGGTATTTAGGGTTAGATTTTGCATCCGGGAGGAATTTTGAAAATGCTCACATGTCCGGAATTTTATAATCCTGTAATTTATGTTTAACTTTAAACATTGTACATGTCTTCCAAAGACAAGAAATTCATTTGGAGTCGTCCACGCTGCTTCTTGGCTGCAATAATTTTGCTCATAGATTGGTGTGCATCGTGAATCGTTCATTATTAGTGCAGTTACACACTTTGCAGTAGGCATATTAAATTCTGTGTTGTAACGTAGCATCTTCCATTATTTAGAAACCATGCGGATTGTCATTAATATTCACCAACTTTTTTACTTAAATAATAGGTTAGTTAGTCTACTTAGTGATTGGTACAATTAGCCTGGTGGTAAATTACTTTGTTAATTTCAAGGCTGCCAGTTTAGATTATGCATTTTTAGTAGGGTTGTATTTATTGTTGATAAGAAAGATATTATTTCAAATAGCTAAACGAAAGTGCACATTCACAAACAAGATGCAAGTGGAACATCCATGTTTCAGAAAAGGCAGAAATGATTGCGACTTCTTGTGCGTTGCATTGCCAATTTTATCGGTCAAATTTCGATGTGACAAAATGTGTTAGCGTATATATTTGGTCCTATGAAAAACAGTTATGAACTGTCCGGAATTTTGCTTTTGCAAATATGGTAACCCTACACTAGCAGTCTCACCTAAACAAAAATGGGGAAAACTGCGCTTGATTAAAAATTTAGACCAAATAATTATTACCGCAATGTTTTGGCTGTTTACATTTTCATGATATTTTGTCATCTATTTCAAATATTTTATATTGTTTTAGCACTTTTGCAATTATTTAGTTGATAGAAGTAATCATTTTGCGCTTGATTAAATATTTGGCTGCTAGCGGCGTATTTGTTTAGCTTCGAATGTGGTCAGAATTCCTTCTTGGCATTTGCAGAATGCGAACGTAATCAATTGAACAACATTGACGTGTTACGTAAAGAGCGGTAGCCAATTTCAAGTTATCTTTTTCTTTGCAGCATGCACATTATAATTTTTGGCTAACTGCCAGTGCTAAAAAGATTTCGTTTTAATTAACTGATTATTCATCAGAATCCAACAGGATATTGATCAAGTAATTTTTGTGTGTTATGATTTTGGGTTTCTATTCCAGCTGCCATGTAATTTTTTGCGCTAGCGAATTGTTATTAGTGTTAGTTAGTTGATTTAAGTGGAAAAGTTTCATGTGCACTAAACACACAGTTGTTTTGTAAACGAGTGCAGCATTTTTTTACAATATTTCGAAAGATAGTACGAAGTTTGGTTTCATGGTATAGCCTGGTTTCAGCGAGTTCTGTTGAACAAGACTAAGACCCTTCAGCGACAGGAAGTTTCAGAGAGCTTTAGAGTGACAACTTGAGAGAAGCTCTTGTGTATTGCTATTACTCTTGTTTAAAAAAAGGTTAAATACTTCATCTGTAAGAATGTTAAAAAAAAACTGAATCTCACTCACTCAACTTCAAGAACCAGATAAAAACGATGATAAAATGTATCTGAGGTAACGTAACTGTCGTGTCTTCAAGTTAATCAACTTGCTAGGTTTTTAATCATTTTATTGAAGTTGGTTCCGTAGCATCTTGCAATTAAGTCCTCATCTATCACCAAGTGGTTTTGTGAAACTTGAAAATTGCAATGTATCAAAAATTGCTCCATTTATTGTAAATGTTGTTACTTATATACAAAATATACACAAAGACGATGCAGTCGATCATTCATGTATATACTTAATCGCGCAGTAAGTAGTTTGGTTTTAGAAGTTGGACGTGCGTAGACTTTTTGTTCCGTTTGAAGTTTTAGAATTTTAAGCGTTTGAAAACTATCTAAAACTTTTTTAGATTTTTTGTAGTCTGTTAAGACACCCGTAATGCAATGTTGGTACTTAAGGTTGATTACTTCTTGCGTCTTTGGATTAGAGGTTGGGTGGTCGATTCCCTCGCCTGCAGTTTTCACCACCCAAATATAAGTTCGTTTCATTTCGCTAACCAAGAATTGCAAATATTTTAAACAATCGAAATGTTATTTTAAATATTTCGTGATCTGTTAATATCAAATTGCACTGTCGTATTGCTGCCTATTACCCTGCGGCGATGTTATTGAATAGCTTTTCGAACACTGCCGTTTATTTTGACCAGGAATGAAAACAACACTGAGCATATCAGTGAACTAGTTTTCTATTTAAGGAGAACTGCTAAAGTTGCGCATTTAAAGGCGTTGAGGTAGGAATATTGTTGTGTATTTCGTTTAGAAATTGTTAATCTACTTTTTTTCTGCAAATTAATTCAGCAATTTAAGCGTTGAAAGCCCTAAAATTTATTGAAGGCAGAAGAACATTGGCAAGAAAAAGATAAACAAAATGCAGTGATAAGAAAAAAGAGCACAGGTAACTAAAGAGTAAGCTGTGGAGAAAAGACTAAGACTTGATTCAGTCTCTACACCGAAGCGAAAGAAACCATGTCGAGACCGAGATAGAGGAGAAATTCACTATTTCTAAATGAAATTAAGAGAAACGTAAAAGCCGTTTTCGTCCAAAAAAAATTTTTTTTTAGTCCAGTTTTAGAGCTAACGTATGACAATACTCTAAGCAAACCAATATGGTCAACTATCTGCCCACGTTTTGGAGGAAAGGAAGTCTACATTGTTGGTGTTAAGCATAAATTATCGCTTGTAACTAAATGTTTTGTAGATAATTCCTCTGATAAACAAATACCTAATGGTAGTGTCACTTCTCCTGGGGTAAGATCTCCTTCGATTTCACATTATCAAAGGTAAGGTGACTATTAATTTCTCAATTTATTAGTAAGTGCTTAGTTTGTTTTAGGGATATTTAGCGACAAGTAGATACGAAATTTTAAGTACTATCAAATCAACAGATTTGAGTAGACGGGGGCAGAGTTGTAAACAGGCCGACAAGTATGGTTATTGCTTGTATGCGGTAAAATAAAATTACTCATTGCTGTTAAATGGTGACGTAATAATAATAATTGTATTGATGCTGAAACAAATTCGTCATTCAGTGTTACCAAGTTATTTCAATTACGCTTTTACTGTGTAACGTCTAAAAGGCGAAAACACAAAGCAAATACGCATATCAAGCTCGACATTTTGTCGATCTCAACCGACTTAAAAAGCCCGGTCCGACTTACAACTCTGGAAGTGGGTGAGGGAATCTGCGCGAGGAAATTTCTCATGGTTACTTACGAGAAAATTTTGATTGCAAAGTAACTGTGACACCATGACACTATGACTTGAAACCCATTATCGGTGTTGGCGGCGGAGATAAGTTATTGGTTTGTGTTAGCGGTTAGCATTTGTCAAAGTCCGTGTTTTTGTGTTAGCTGGATAACTGTTGATTGAAAGTCCACGAATGACCTTAATGTGTATGTATTTTTGATTAACTTGTTTACAACATAGCTGCCAAACTTGTTTCAAAACTGCTGAATTTGCACTAACAACTTTTTCTCCATTGTATTTCGCAATATTTGATTACCAGATGTTCTCAGTTAATACCCGAAATTGAGCATCGTTCATTAGGAGCAATATTTGCAATGCAATCAACTTGAAGCAGTCCATATTTGAGCTCATTCGAAATTTTTTTCTTGTGTTTGCATTACTTGTTTGTGAAAGAATTATTAGGATGCTTCAACTTGTTTGCTGTTGGAGAGACTTCACTTGCAGTTTGTTTTTCTCGTTGTTAGCATCACTTTGCCGTTAATCAACTTGCTGCTGTAATATAAAGACAATATTTTAGCAGATTTAGAAAGAAAAGTCCTCAAGATATGGAAGATTTCAATAAAATGGCTGAGGTACTATTCTGTAATTGTGGATTAATTTGAAATCTAGATGCTGATCACGTCTAGTTTAAGAGAGTCAGTGGTTTTATTTCTCTGAACAAGTAGTGATTTCTGAGCTTCTCAGAAGAGCTAGTTTCCCTATTTTCTAAACCCTTAACCTCTGGTCCAGAGTTTAGAGTGTGGCCCAACTGTTGGTCTTAGCAGAATTTCTCAGCGTTGTCATGTTTTGGAAGATTCGGTAGCACTGCCATCGCCACTCTGCGTTATAATATTTTACTGGTATTGAAATGCGTAACTGGCCAGTTGGTCGAGCGGTAACACGTTCGCCTCTGGTGCGGAGAGTCTGAGGTTCAAACCTCGCTCCGATCAAATAGGACTAAGTGTTGCCAACGGCTCGCGACCCCTGCGACGTTTCTTCAAAAGGAGCTATGTTGCCTGGGCTCAGTGACGCAAGATGGGCCCCGCAAACTATTCACTCGCTTCGGCGTAATA
This sequence comes from Trididemnum nubilum, assembly GCA_963965965.1. NCBI lineage: Eukaryota > Metazoa > Chordata > Ascidiacea > Aplousobranchia > Didemnidae > Trididemnum > Trididemnum nubilum. Next base: position 16,128,121 of record OZ014488.1, on the reverse strand, counting down.
CAGCGAGTATATGAAAGATTTGATATGAAATATTTGAACGTATTTTAGCAACTATTCTCGGAACCGTCCTTGGAGTACCCAGAAGAATTCCCCATAATGCAGGAGGAAGAAAAGCGACACCTGGTGGATAGACAAATTTATCAAGACATTGGAAAGTATGTTACCTTCAAATTAGTTGCTTTAAGTTCATTTACTAACAATATTATCATTAACTAAAAGCTGAATGAAAACAAAATAAAAAAGATTAAAACCCCGGAATGGGCAGACCACCATAAATTTGAGGATTTTACTCCTTGCTCATTTTTAAATCATTAAGATTCACGCGGAACTATTGAATATTTTTCGCAATTGTAATGCACGATTGAAAATAAGATCGGTAAAAAGTTTGTTGTTAACTTCAATCTTGCCTATGCGATTTTTAGATTCAGCCTAATTTTATTGATTTTTGTGTAAATCCCAGTCATAATTGCTAGAAACACTTTCATTAATAATTGCTGTCTAACACTAATAGTAGACTAGCATTATAAGTTAACTACAGATAGATAAATAAATAAATAAAAAACACACACACCCCCCTTTATCGTGAGGTTGCTTCTTGTAAGCATATGTTTCGTCATTCTGATGTCACATACCTGGTGTGAAGCGCGAACGAGTTTATAGCAATAGTGTGTAATGTGTGCACTGTGCAGTATACTAAACGTAAACACAAGAATAAATCTGTGCTATAATTTGCAATCGTGGGTCCTTCATTTGCTGCACCATGCACTATGTTAAATCGTCAACTATATTTTCTGCTTGCTTCAAGCACGTTTGCACCTCACGAGTCGACGTGCGACCTGTGCAAAATGGACCGTCTTATCAAATCAAAAGATAGGTACCACGGATAGTGATGGAAGTTTAGAATATTGTAATCATGTGCGTAACTTTTTAGATGGCATGGTCTTTGTAGTAGATTTTTTTGTCCGCATGTAAATGCCCCTTAAAAATGTGTAGGTTTGTTTCGTAGTTGACAAACATGCTGTTTGTTCGTTGTGAAAACCGTTTGAAAAATAAAGTTTTGCCCAAACTATGGCTAATGCTAACACCAATCCTTAGCTACGACATTTTTTGCCAATACAATGACCCACAAATGACCGATAACACTAGTGCTGTGGTAGTACAACAGTAACCGATAGAATCGTATTTGCTTGACTGGATAGACTGCGAATCAAACCGTCATATTCTGTCTTCGATTTTCGCTATTCGAGTCACGAGCTTGTAATCTTGTTGGCAACAATAACTATAGCAACCAAAAGAAGCTGTTTTTGTTGACCGCAGTTTTTAGTTTTCACTACGATTTGTGGAAATGGTCTGAAAATCATTGACCCTTGAATTAACAAAATGAAATTACATGATTCTGTAATCTCTTTGACTAACATTTTGTCATAAGTCAAAAAGTTTGTGGAAATTTTATTATCCTTAAATAATGGATTGGTGCAAAATTTAGGCCACATAAAAGTCTTTTTACAGCTTCCTTTGGGCTCAACTTTTTTTGAAAAAATTTTGGCCTTCGTCGATGAGCCAAAAAAGCTAAAAAGAACACTGCATCACTATCAGTTTTGCGCGGAAGTGTTACGTTTAGATCGGACTCGGAAGTAACGCGCAATCGTCTAACGTTAGTCGCCCAGTCACTTGCAAATGTACGTTGCAAAAGATGCAACTTGCGTTTCTTTGCGATCTAAGCGCACCTTTGAATTTTGCACGATTAGGCTCAAAGTCTAGAATTAGTGCTTGGATTTTAAATTCATCATCGTTTCGTTCCAGTGATATTTGATGACAATTGCAGTGTATTAACTAACGTAGATATTTGTTGAGTAACGTTATCAAAACCATATATTTTTGGAACGTTTCTGTGCCAAAAATTATCGCTATACTAGGACCCAGTTTTCACTTGGCCTAAAATTGTGAACATACGAGCCTATTTTCGTTTATTTTAAGTAGAAATGTGGTACGCTTGGCGTATCAGCGTGTTACCTTACTACCGTAAAATTTTATAATAAACACAGGGTATTACGATTGTAGGCCAAGCGAAGACCGGGCGTGAAAAGCCAACTTTTTTGACGAATGAATCTTAACATACGTTGGATTGATCGTAATTTGAAATCATAGAGTTTACGAGTAGTATTTCGTAATAGATGTGTGCTGTGTTAGCTGTTACAAAAAAGTTAACATTTGCATTAAATTTAATGTGTGGTAGTTTCTCTAATGAATAACCATATATTTTATTGATTTTTTACCACATCTTAACTTACTAACGTTCATTCTCTCTGTCACGAACCATCTCTGCTCTTATTGCTTGCTTTTTGCTGTGCTCTCATCTTCCCTCCCTGTAGTAGTGCCAATCAAAAACACTGGAAATCGCTGCAAAATACTGTAAAGGCAGCTAATATATTGAAGCAACGCAAAATCGACGACCTACCAGGTTCAAAAGTGGAGTCGGGAGACCGTCAGAACGGTGGATTATACGTGGATGGTCCAAGTTGCCAGTACTTCCCTCATAAAGCCTCACTTACCAGTCAACATATGCTGCCTTTACCTGCGTTGAAAGAGTGAGTAGTGCTAACATTAGTGCTCGTAGTTTACATGATTTAAATTGATTTGACCAATCTTTTGAAGTTTGTACAGTAGTGCTAGTACTTTCAACCTCTCTTAGTTTTTAGCATCATTATTCTTATCCTAATGTGTGCGTTTTTCAGTTTTCTTTGTACTGTTGAAATTGTAGATAAAGAACGCATTGGCTGAGCTAATTTACACTTAATGTGTTTTCTGAGCTTGTTTGGAATTGTTAGTTCGGTGTTTGAAACGAAATAAAAACGTGTTTGCTTGCTTAGCTCTTTGTAAAATAAACACTTAAACTAAAAGTGAAATTTGATAAAAAGTCGAATCACGCACGTTGTTTTAATGTCAAAAACATGACTGAATACGTAATCGCGAACAAATAAAGCTTTGCATTTGGCAGTCAATTTCCGAAGTGCTAAATGGATTAACATTAATTAACTATTGTTAATTAAAGCTTTTCCATTACCGCAGTTCAAACAAAAGCATTTGTTATCAACTTGGTGTGAAAAAGAATTCGTTGTTATTGTCGTGAACAAAACGACGATTCTGACTCGATAAGTAAATATTATTCCCGTTTCTATTACTAAAAGAAAGAAGTGCAAAAATGGAGCTTTTGATGACATGCTTCAACACAGTAAATATAAGGGTTTGATATCCTTTACCAATTTTGTTTTTTTGTTTGGATAGTCGTAACCTTCAAATCAGATTTATACTGATTTATATTTATATATTATATAATATATTTATATTCAAATCAGATTTATATAACAGTGTTATGCGTATGGTTTAATCCAAAACAGCGCAGACTCTGTCAACAATCAACATATTTAATATTTTGTTGATTTATCAATTTGTATCAGATGGACAGTGCTATGATCAAATCAGCTGAAATGTTCAACAGATTTGCTGACCAATTTCAAAATGGTTGAGGAACCAACTCAAATATCACAAACCTGGTTTTCAATTATTTTAGTTTCAATTGTATCATTTTTATCATTGTTTTTATCTGGTTCTTAAAATTCAGAAAGCTTCAGTTTTTTACACATCTCTTAAAATTCGCTGGCCCATCCCGCACCATTGCTCCCTACTCCCAAGCCTCCGCAGCTTTCTCAAAGATATGTCGCTGTTGTGGCTTGACATAGGGAACATTATGTGCGATTCACCCATCCTGGAATTGAGCCACGGACCTCCTTATCACTAGACGAGAACCGATGGTTTGAACCATTTGGCTAAGTCGTTAGTTATCCGAGCAGCATGCTGTCTGTAACATCAGTAGGTATTTATTATATTATTGTGTATTTTTCCAACTTTTCTCCAGGCTAATGAAGAACCCTGAGTACATGAGGTAGTTTTATCAAACTCAATCAAACATCATCTAATATTGATTTTATTAACAATTTGCGATCGTGTATATAAGTTCTCTTGTCCCTGTGCTGTGGAATCTGTTTTCATGCAGTTATGGTTGCAAGTTTGTTGTTGAACTTATTTTCTTAACCATTTATATTCTTTTGGAAAGCCTGTTAGTCTATAAGTTAACGAAAGCAGATATAACGGTGGTATGCCTTAAAACTAATTATTAATTTTTTCTTGTTCCTTTAGAGAATGTGTAACTCATTTTATCAAAAGTCGATACAGACACGCGCTCAAAAACGGCACTAATCTGGTAAAAACTGGAAGTGGATTTGTTTTTAGCCAATTTTTTGCTGCTTTTCTTTAGCTTGTGTTCTGTAATTTGCTTCTGCTTGACGAAGCTTGCAAAAAAGTGTCTTAAGGCAATACTATGATACTACCGTTGTCTCTGTTTTTCTTAGCCATATAGCTTGTTTGAGTTAATGCAAAATGCATATGCGTAATACTTTGTAGCCCACTTCTCGTTTGCATTTTTTGTTCTTTGCTTTTTTAGGGAACAAAGCAGTGCCAAAATAGACACGCAAAAAGGAAAGTAGAGAGTATTTTTCTGAATTAGACATATTTGCAATCTTCGTAAATTGTTCAAAGGGCGAATAGCATGAATAAGATCTTGCAGAAATTCTACGTAAATAACAGCCCCTGAGATTGAAGTTGCTGGAAACACTTTTTACTACATTATATTGTAATGTTCGTACCGAGGTACTGAACCGAACACTTTAAACGAGGATCAGAACCAAAGTAAACTTCGTATTTTTTTCTTCGTTGGGATACGTTGCTTTAAGTTAGAATTACAATAACATCTTCATCTACAAAGTTGCTATGACCAGGAGACAACGACTTTTGTTCTTACGAGTCAAGTTGTTACCTGCCTACCTGTCTGTCACACATGGTTGAGGCTTCACACTGTCCCTTATAATGCTGAAGTTCTAGTAGGAAATCTGTGAATGCCAATGTTTATAGTCTTTGGTTGACCCGACCTGGTATCGTACCGGAGGCGCGCTCTTCACTTAACCTGTGATCAGTTAGTTACTTTGGGCTATGCATTAATTTGTCCCTCAAACGTCCTATAACCCCAATTATGGCGTGGCAGGAAAAATTATGGTAACCCAAACAAAGGATTAAAAATCAACAAAGAGTGAAAAATGCTTTTTGTATCCAAGCGCCCAAAATTATATTTAAAGTAGGCCTACCAAATTTTTTTGATGTTTTAACGATTTTGTTGCGTAAAACATTGTGCTTAAGCCCTTAAATTTCGTTGATAGTCCAAAGGTTAATTAATAGAATGTTCCTGTATGAAGAGACTGGGTTTAATATACGCTAGTTTATGTTGTAAGAATTAAAAGTCGCCGTGCTGGTTTCAAGACCTGATTTTTTTGTTCCTCATTGCCTTCCCGTTTTTGATTGCCTCCTATTCTTTGACGAAACTGCGCAAATATTAGTCATTAGAAATAACCTGCTTACTGTGCTTAGGCTTAAAAAACGATGTGTTGTTGGTAACAGTTGAATGGTTACCGGTAGTTGGAAAATGCCTATAACTTAGTGTTTTCAATTAAATATATCTTTTTTGCCTACTCGTTGTTTTTTAACTCCTTTAAATGTTAGGCGCATGTAAAGTGAAATTTTCCGCGTTACTACGGACATGCTCGCAAAAGCCAGTTTTGTATTTGTAGTTATTGAAATGGCAATATTTTGCTATCGCCATTTCCATCGTTGTTTTTTTTGGTTTGCATTTTCTGGAATCTGGATTCTGTTCGACGATTATTGTTGAAGAATATCCCCGTTCAAATGAAATAAAAGTTAATTCTACATGCACAGTCGGCTTGAATGAGTTTGTTGTCGATGAAGCGTGAATGATTTTGTTGAGATTGATCTGTAATACATCGTGGAATTAATTAATAGCTTGCTGTGCATCATGCTTGCTGTTCGAATCGTTATTTGAAAACAAAAGTGATTTTTCGCATTAATATTGTTTTAACCAGTGCTGCCATTGAGAATAGGTTCGGCGTACCAACTTTTTTTTGGCAGGGTAGGCTCCCAGCTGTTTTGCCTCACAATTGCGCTAACCTATTACCGTACTAATTTTTGTTAACCTCCACCTTGTCCAAGAGGAAAAATGCTATAAATTTTTTTGTCTTCTCCGGAAATTAGTAGAAAAATGCTACGAAATGCGGTGTGGTCCTTATTTTTTGATCTTCACTTAAAATTGACAGAAAATGCAACAAAACTTCCGGAGCCTAGTAGCGCCGCTTATTTCTTTAGGACGGTGGCACTGGTTTTGATGCATAATGTAGCCACACCTCCACGACCAGGTGTAATAAAGAACCTTGTGCTGATGTGATTAAATTGGCACGGAGTGTCTGTTTCATCGTCATGAGTAAAACAATAGCTTTGCTGTTTACTTATGGTGGTTGGTATGAAAAGCTTCTCGTATCAGCTATCAAAATTTTGAAAGCAATCCCAAAAATAAAAATTAGACTCTGATATTGGTTTTATTTATGGTTTTGTCTCTCAGCGGTAAAACTACTACGAAGTAGCCTACAGTGGCGGATCTAGAAAATTTTGGTGGGGGGGATAATAAAAATTTTAAGCACAAAACCTCAAAAATTCGGATGTCTTCACCGAAATTGAGTGTGATTTTTCGGCCGAGATCGGAAATTCAAAGTTTTTTCTGCCCAAAATCAGGTGGTCTCCAAAAAAAAAAAAAAAGGTCTTCGCCGAAATTGAGAGTGATTTTTCGGCCGTAATCGGAAATTCAAACGTTTTTTCCGCCCAAATTCAGGTGGTCTCCAAAAAAAAATAAGGTCTTCGCCGAAATTGAGACTGATTTTTCGGCCGAAATCGTTAGGTTTAGGCTGGTGGGGGGGGATGCACCCCGAAATGGAGACTGATTTTTCGAAATGGAGGCTGATTTTTGGGCCGAAATCGTTAGTTTTAGGCTGGTGGGGGGGATGCATCCCCCCCATCCTCCCCCCTAAATCCGCCACTGCTAACTATTTCAGCGGAAAATTTTAAGTTAAAGACAGCAAAATGAAAATGCGCAATATTTATCTTCGCATTTTTCGTTTATTGTTTTAAGAGCTAAGATTAACGTTTGAGTTAGGGTTAGTTAGGTTTGGATCAGAATTAATAAAAAAGGTAGATGAAAATTTCCGGTGAAAAATAGTCTCTTTGAAACTGCAATTTGATAGTGATTGCGTTCTCCGCTTACGCTCGTAAAGTCGCACTTTGCTGCGTTGTGTTATATAACCGTACATGACCTCCCTGTTTTGTAGCAAGTCAAAACCCGGGGAGCAGAGCGTCGCTAGCCAGCTTTGTAGACTGGGGGAATTCCCACCCATGGATTTCCACCGAATTGAAATATCCGGCGACGAAATTGGAGGAGTAAGTTGTTCATAGTTGTGAATCTAATTTATCATAGAATGCCTAAGTCAAAGTATTTACATGACAAAAACGTATTGTCACGTAATTTTTTTGCAGTTGCTTTAAATTCCACGCCGGATTATGTCGATTTAGCAATCAGTTTCATGAAACAATGTCAAAGGTTTGGATGTGATATCTTTATTAAACAGCTGATACTGCAGATTAGAATATATTAATGAAGACGTTTCGGCTAAACTGGTGCCATTGTCAAAACTAACCACTCGGTCATTTGCAACGCTAAACCCAAATCTGAAGTAGTCACTCTAATTTTTAACGTTCGCATGTTATTGGTTGTTTGCAAAATTTCATAGTTCCTAACAGCTGATCATTCTGCTGCCACCAGATACTGCGTAATTTTGAAACGTTGCTCTGATAGTGATGCTCGGATTAAAATAAAGGACACGGTTGACCTTTGAAAAGGGTAAATGTACTTTTTTCCGTCATAGCGGTAGGGAATTTGAGTTGAACTCGTAAGGATGAAGGTTCGATTTTCTGGCGTTACTAATTCTGCTAGTGCGTGTGAATAACCTGTGTTAATCAAACTGTCTTGTGTTTGTAGGAATTACTGTTCTTGTTCAAACAAAAAATAAAATAAATAAGTATTCTTCCAATTGAAATGCAGCCTTAGTTTGGAGTGACAATTTCACCAAAAGTTTTATGTTAAAAGAGAAAACGAAAATATGGTTAAGATTAGATTTTTTTAGGGTTTAGAGTATGGTTTGGGTTAATGAGTGTAGGCTTGGTTTAGGTTTGGAGTTAGTTTTAGAGTAAGGATTTGAGTTTGGATAGATTTGGGTCAGAATTAATAACAAAATAAATAAAAACTTCCGGTGAAATTCTTCCAAAAGTTGATTTCAAACAGTTTTGCAAGCCGGTAGAAATGGTCGCGTTTAAGCAATGAGGCTTATTGTTTACACAGAGCCGCCTCAGGTTACTAACATCCACACATCACCACTCACCGTATGATTTAATTGCTTCCGGTATCATTACTGCATTAGAATTGACTAACACAGTAACAGCACTTGGTTATCGTGCTCGCTTGTGTGTTGCTCGGTTCAAGAAAGCAATGTTATTGCTTCCTATTTCCTAGTTCATTAGAAAAGAAAATTGAGAAAATGACGTTCCTCGTCATCCATCATGTAACGGAGCACTAGTCTAATGCATTTTCTCAAAAGTTTTTAAGCGGTACCAGATTTCTTCATGTTTTCGGAAAATCTTGTTTCTGCATTGTTGAAACAGGACTGGAGTTTATGCTGAAGTTGAAAAAGTGTTTTTTTGAGTTTATTTTAGTTTTAAAATTTTATTCTTGATTTATTTTCTTGTTTCACAATGGCACTTATGGCAGCCATGAGCTTGCAACATGCGTACAAAACCCCCTTCTTTTTCAAACTGAAATGGCTAAGTTATTTTTTGGAATGACCATCTAAAAGTTAAAAGAAACAACCCAGCTTATCTATAAATGTTCATTTTCATTCAAATTTTTATTTTCAAGTTTCAAATTTTAGTGGTTGGTTAACGGTCGAAATGTGCCGATTTTTTGCTGAGGAAAAAGACCGTTCTGAAATGCGAAAAATAATTAAAAAGTTTGGTTACAATAATTTACTTGCCCACCAGTATCAGTAATTGTTGTGTTGGTTATTTAAATTTTTTTTCTTAGGTTCCCTGGCAAGACTTGCAGGACGCTTCTGAGTGCATTGCTGAGGCGTTAGCTATCCGCGAAAAATATGTGCATATGGCCAGTCACAAAGTCTATCTAACCACTGCCAAATATATACAGAAGGTAGGTTATCCAGAAGGTAGGTACTTCTTAATTGAAAGGACGGTATTCGATCTGTGTTCGAGTGGATGAAGCGTCTGCTACTGAAACGGTAGACTCTGGTGCGATTCCCAGTCGAGGCAAAGCAAAAACTATATGAATTGGTATTCACTGCTTCCTTGCTTGACTTTGGTGTAAAAAAAAGGACAGTTTGAAACCTCCAACTTGTGTGGAAGACAGATGGGCACTGGGCAGGTGGCAGCTTGACTCGAAGACCGAAAGGTCCCTTCGCTGTCTCTGGTCTTGGCAGCTTGGTAAGTAAAAATGCAATTACAATAAATCGAAGCATTTTTAAATTGTGAAAATAGTATTCATTCCTCTAGTCATAAGCTAGGTTTAGCTAGAATCTTCGTTGGACCTATAATATATTCTGTATGGTATGATTTAGACACTTTGTGACGTATGTTGCTGCAGGTATATCGTACTTCGCGGAAAAAATAGCTCATGTTATTCTGACACTTTGCGTTTGCAAGCTGCAGCAATTTGTACCGTACAATAGAGTTCATTAAATGCAGTGGTTTACATGCAAGTTGTGCAAGTTCGTAACCTTAGACAAAAGTGCGGAGCGGAAGTTGAGTCATAAAAGAGAATTGACGAGGTAAAGATTTTCTAAGTCCTGGTTTATTCGAACTGTAAAAGCTCTTGATTTGAGAAATCGCACACGAGCGTTTCTTCGTAACACCTCATCCAGCATTTCGCAGATTAATGGAAATGATCAAAAGTATTTTTACGTTGATCGCTTCACTTCAGGAAATCGCTAAGAGTTTTGTAAATTCTTAAGATTGTTTTCTTGTACGAAGCAAAGTTTCAAGAATGATGACGGTTGACCTCTGATGACCCGTAGACATTTTGTTTTTTCTATTGCATTTATTATTGAGTGTGCCTGTGAGCTTTACACGATTGTTTAACATTTGAACTTAACATATAGGTTGTTTATTGCAGCCGAGTAATTTGCTTTCAATCCGTGATATGTTTGTATCTCGATGACAAATTTTTCAAGAGTTGAATCCGCCAATGTTCGTTAAGATTACTGGCGTATAATCACTTTGCTAGCTTCCTCACGATCGATTTGTATTAGTGTAAAATAATTTGAATTGTCAAGTTAGTTCAAAAAAGTAATCCTTATTAAATTACTTCACATTCACGACAATTTGCCGTGTCGTTTTCCGTTAAGTTTTGTTAATCTGCAGATTAAAGTTAATCCACGTTTTCGCATTTTACGTGTGGTGTATTGATGTCATAATGTAAAATGTTGAAGCTTATTTCTCGCTTTGAGATTGTTGGAATACAAACTCTTTTCGCTTGCATCGCTATGAGCTAGCGTAAGCGAACGTAAATGCTGTATTTTTTTAAACTAGGTTTTTCTGTGCGACGTACTTCTTGCAATTAGAAGTACAAGTCAATTTTACATTGCTCTGTCGAAGGTGAACTGCAGATTTATAAGTTTAAGATTACTTTCGCTTTTAGCCATCCATTTATCAGGAAGTTCAGCAGGCAACTGCGTAATATATAAATGGTTTGGAAAGTGACCTCTACGTTTTTTTCAGATGAAGGGAAAAGATCCAGTCCTAGAATCGTACAACACCCATGAACCCACTGTAAGCGAAGGTATGTAGAATGATTTTTTGCTGAAATTTGTTGCGATTAGGGAAGTGTAGGCGTTTGCTACGTTACCAGTTAGTTGAAACTTGCAATGCTTCAATTGAAGAGTCCACGACAACTAACTGCCGCAAACCATCCGATCTCCAACTAACCTTTAACCTTATGTTGGCGGCCAGTTTGTTCGCGGTAGTTTTGCGGTGGCAGTTGACTTGGTTCGAAAGACTTGAACGACTGACACTAGCTTGATCTATTAAATCACTTATGGTGAATTTACATAGTATCCGTTTTTCGTCCGTTTTTGTCCGTTTTTTTTACGTTTTTGCTTTTTCGTAAAAAAGTATGCGCTACTTCATCCGCATTTTTATATGTCCATATTCGCACTAACCAGCCAGTCACATACTGCACAAAAGTTGTCCGAAAAAAATTTTTGTAGAGGTGTACAGCTCTATTTTGAAATATCGCTCTTATCGTTCATTCACAAAATTTTAGAACAAAATTTTTATCTATATATAACAGTCTACTTAGTGTGGATATGGACTTATAAAAATGCGGATGAAGTAGCGCATACTTTTTCACGGTGAAGCAAAAACGTAAAAAACGGACGAAAAACGGATACTGTGTACATTCACCTTTACAGTAATAAGTTTGTTTTTTTGAATATTGTAATTTTATTTGGATATTCTCCATTTTAATAAGGTCACCCTTAGATTTGATTTGTAGGCCCGAAGACTTTCTGAAACGCATTTGAATACGATTGACGTGGGAAATATAATGTTGGGGCATACTGGGTTTTGATGATTTGTACTAGCGAAGTGGGGTTTAATTAAATATGAGACTTTTTTAAGAAAGATTTTTCAGATGCTCCCTACCACCCTCCAGTGGAGCACCGGTGCCCGTACACTGATGTCTCTCCCGAAGATTTTCCTCCAGATTCAGACATGAAAATCAAAATGGTGAACGGGGTCTTTCGTGTGTATGTAGACGAAGACCATCACGAAAAGTAAGCTTTTTTATGAAGAGAAAGTAGACATTGTGCAACCAATAGCTTTGACGCTACTTTTAATTCAATAAAAGCAGTCGCGGTATTGGGGTTACTGCTCTTCTAAATCAATAATTTTGTAAATAAAATGTAATTTGCCTAGGATTTTGTTCATTACTTGCTACGTAGAGCTTAATAAGGTTCCAAAATTAAAAGTTAGGAATTGAGAAAGTTACGAACGTAAAAAATGAAATTGAATTAATTTACTACCATGAAAAAGTAGTGTTTAAATCAGGAGGTTGTATGCGAAGGTCTTCGTCTTCTCCTTACGTATCCGACTGTCAAGTCTTAGTTGTGGAGCAACATCACAAATTATCTTTCAAACGAGAAAATGCGCAATTTTTTCTGTAATTGTTACTGTTTTGCAAGGTGAGTTTTAAGAACACTTCAGTCTTTCTATCAACATGCCTGCTCTGCACTTGTCGAAAATCATCAGGATACCTGCGTATTGCTAGTGTTTTATAACCAACCTAAAATGAAAGGCTCGATTTGAGAGTCGAAACATACGAAGCAGCAGTCTAAACGTCATGATTAGTTTAGCTGATCGGCTTACTCAGTAAAGGGCAATATAGCGTCGACTACATAAAACGAGCACTGCGAGAAAAATGTCCTCTCGTTGGAATTTCGTAAGTGTTGTATAGCATTGGACCCATATTCCATGGACCCTAGGTTGATTCCCAGAGAGGACAACTTTTTATCAATGCTTGTTTTATGCAGTTATTCGTGTTGATCTTCCCAAGTCTGCCGCAACAAAACCAAAGATACATCGTTAATATAAATTCACGTCTGATAGAGATCGGATTTTTTACTTCAATTTTTATTTCAGCGACGAGCCTCTTGACCTTCCATATCCTGAACTTGAATCCTTCATCGTCGATCTTAATCGCATAATGGCAATGACCGTGGATGGCCCCTTGTGAGTTGATTGATCGATCGCTTTCTGCTAACATTGAACTTGAATATTTTATGCATTAAAGAACATGCACTAAGGGATATGGTTGTTTTAAATTTGCGAACAGCATCGAACGCGTTTTCACTTTGCCCAAAATGCGAAGATAAAGAATTAGTTTTCCTATCTGAATGCCTAATATTGGGATGTTGTGTGAAAAGTTTATACGAAATATTTGATATTGCCTGAATGCTAAAACTCCACTTATCCAGCGGCATCTAAAGGTATGCATAAATTGCATATTGCCTACGGTTGGTAGTCAAACAGTTTCATTGCTGCTGTCAATCGTTTTCTTTTTAATGTCTTACCTCTATTCGAAAAATACACCTAGTGTGGTGGAGATTTTTTAGTCGTGATACATTTGCTTTTCACAAACTTTGTTTTTAGAAAAACTTTTTGTTATCGTCGATTGTCATATTTATCATCGAAATTTCAGCTCCATGTTCTACTCAACGAAACAAAAGAGCTGGCGGCTCAGAAGGAGGTTCCGCACAGGGACTTCTATAACTGCAGAAAGGTGAGTCTTTGTTTAATAGTTTCACCATTAGATTTTTTCTGACAATTGCAGATTGCTAAAAATGAACTCCATACTTTTATTTTTAACTCGTTTTTTAGTTTAAAAACTCCTTACCAAATGGCTTGAGCTAGTTTTCAAAATTGCGCAATATGCAACTGTAGTTTGAGTTACCACGTGCTATTTTTGTCCATCGCATAGATTATTACGTCACATACAAATATCATTTAGCAAAGCTTTTTTTAGCCGGTGTTTTGTCTAAAATCAATTTAGCAAATCATAATTGCATTCTAACCTTCAACCAACTTCGGCCAGGAGACAGCGAGGGAACCTTGCATTGTTCGAGTCAAGCCTCCACATGACTATCAGATACGGTGGAGGCTCCACGCTGATTCTTTAAAAGGTGGAGTCAGGTGAAAAACTTAGCTGTGGATACCATTTTTTAAAGTGTTTTAGTTTTTTATTGTTTCTACCGTTTTTGGCATCACACGGATGATTGAGGAGGCCAATCATTTTAGCTAATTGTACGCATTAATTAAAAAGTACATTACTAGTGAGGCGTTAGAATGTTGGAAGTTACTGACATTAATCTTCATACTAAACTAAGTGATTTCACATGTATTAAGCGGAAATTAATGTTGCTTCTAATTCAATATTTTCATAATATAAAACGCGTTTCCTCCTCCTGTTGATTAAGATGGATAGCAGTAACTTGCCAAAAATAGAATCGCTTAGCTTTGTTGAGAATAAAGTTAAATTACAGACTACCATAGCCAGGCTGCTATCAAACCTCCTTTAGTTAATGTTGCATTTTGTTGGAGTCCTAAAAGTATGACATGTATGTTTTTTAATGCAAATGTTTAATTAATGGTGCAATTGTATTTATGGTCGAGTGGATAGAGCGTCTGCTACTTAAACGGTAGACTTTTGTTCGATTCCCAACCGGGTCAAGTCAAAGACTAGCGTCCAGCGTTACAAGGGACAATTTGAAGCCTCCACCGTTTGTGTTGGATAGGTCGGCTGCTTAGCTCAAAGACAGGAAAGGTCCCTGCACTGTCTTCTGACCAATGCAACTTGATAAGTAAACATATAATCACTGTTATAATATTTAGTGAGAAATTTCAGAGATCAGGAAAAAAACAGACTTAAAAACTTTGGTGTTTTTATCAACTTGTTAGTTACTAAATGTTCAGTTTAATTATTGATTCCACGGAATTTTGCTGAATTCAAGCGTGGACTATTTTGAAATAAAGCTATGTCTTTGCGTCGACAATTTTGAAAAAGTCCACGGAATTCTGCTAAATTCAAGCGCGTACTATTTTGAAAAAGTCCAAGCGTGGACTATTTAAAATAAAGCTATGTATTTGCGTGGACAATTTTGAAAAAGTCCACGGAATTTAGCTAAATTCCGTGTTTTACCAATATGCTTATTGGCAGGTGGACACCCACATTCACGCATCTGCCTGCATGAATCAAAAGCATCTACTCCGCTTCATGAAGAAAACGATCAAGATGGAGTCGCCCGACATCGTGTACTCCAAAGATGGGAAAGACTTCACTCTGCAGGAGGTCAGTTGACACTGATCGGTACTTTTTGATTTAAGCGCTTCAATTTCGCTTATCACTTGCATGAGATTGGAATTACGAGAGCGAATTTGGCCTAATTAAAACTATCTATCCACTTAATTTGGTCGTTTTTCAGAAATGAATCCGAATACACCAATCTTCATTATATTCTTGCTACTCTCCTGTCTTTCTGGCCAAAGCACCACTAAAGCGATAACGTAATCAAAGTTGTGAATATGCACGTTGATTGAAACTTGAGAAAAATTGGAGCACGGTTTCTGATTAGCCTATCTTTTTAATTTAGGAAAGATGGCCACTGGCCAGCTACTACACATACGACCGGTCCATGGGTTCACGACAACTGACTACCACAGACTGATTGCGAACCAACTTACCCTATCCGTAATGTTGGCGTCAGTTGGTTTGCGGTCAATTTGCGGCGGCAGTCAACTTGGTTCGCGGTCTACACGGCAGTCAAATCGTGAGCGTACGAGCGCATTTTTAGTTTATTTTAAGAGAAATTTGGTGGGTTTGGCGTTCTGCTTGATCAGCCTGGAAGTTGCCAGTTGGTTAAAATATTTTATGCGCTCGTACGTCCGCGATTTTACGCACAGGATAGATAGGGCCTAAAGGCTTAACTTGCTGGTTTCTGCAATTTGTAATGTTGGGTGATTAGCCATCTGCTCTCGACACACTGTGAAACGCTTGCAATGGCACAAAGCTCATGTTATCAAAGGGTTGGTGTATTTACTGTTTTATGTGGAAATTTGCCAGTTTTATGGGTTAATTTTGTTTGCCTATCTCGATGAGAATGGAATTGGAATTTTTATTGCAGGTCAAGCTAATGATTACAAAATAGCTTTTTGTCACTTCATAAATTCCAACCTTACACGACATTTGAGCTTGAATGCAAAGATTGGATGCTTGTTGCCAACCGCCCAACTACGTATTGCTACTAGACTTCAGAGAATTTCTGCACTTAGCTGGATGCCCTTCATGATCCTAGGCTAGGGTCGAACTCGGCTGCACTAAGATTAGATGGTTTTTTACCGCCACGACAACTTCACGGCAGAACGTGCGCGAAATGCTCGTTTTATTTTGGTTGAAAATAAAGAGTGCGTATGAGCTTTACCCCGGTACATTTTTAGTTTATTTTAAACAAAATTCGGTGCTTCGGCATACCACCTTATCAGCGTCCAAGCTGCCAGTTGGTTGAAATAAACTAAGGATACACTCGTACGCTCACGATTTTACGCGCAGCGTATAGACTGGACCTTAATAGTCTGAGCTGGTATGTAATCACATTGCTTTAATGTCCAGGTGTTCCAGGACCTGAACCTTTCAGCCTACGACTTGAGTGTTGACAGTTTGGATGTCCACGCCGATAGAAACTTGTTTCACAGGTATGACATCACAATTGACTTTTTCAACTTCAGCTTTGTACAAAAAGTTTGTAAATATGCTATATAGCGGAATGTTCCAGATTAAATCAATGGTTTTAGAATAGTAATAATTTTTGTTTGGAATAAAGATGGATGAGGATAACATTCTTTGCGATCTTGCTTGCATTCAATCTCGGTGATTCATTTGTGACTGAATAAAGCGAACCATCGCAAGATCATAGTGAATGCAAAACCTTGTTTATCTCTTGTATTAGATCTGCTCGGAGGCTGCTGATAACCAGCAGCTCAAACCTATGTGTTCAGCTCTGTAAGGGAAGGAGGTGAATCGGCCATCATGGGATGTTCATAAGCTGCTTTAGACTAGGCGCTTGTGAACCAAAATGTGTGATTTTTTGAGAAATGCAAGAGGCTTTAAGATGTTGAAGCGGGCAGATTTGGAAGCTTAAAAGGTCTTTATCCGTTTGTGAAGAATGATAAATTCTTCATTGATATTTCTATCCTACTTAGAGACTCTTTTGGGTCTTTCTGGATTCGGAATATTTGTCGTAAGCTTCATGAGGTTTTGTGTTAAATCTTCAGGTTTGACAAATTCAACTCGAAATACAACCCGATCGGTCAGAGCATTCTGCGTGAAATTTACATCAAAACAGACAACAGGGCCGGTGGGAAGTTTTTCGCGCACGTTATTAAAGTAATTGTTTAACTTGTTTTTGATTTGACTTTTTGAATTAGTAGATGCAAGCTGTGCTGTTACCTCCCCCCCCCATGTACATGAAAAAAAAAAAAAGTTGAATCACCTAAAAATTCTATCTAGATATTAGGTTTAATTAATTTTTTGGTGTTTGGGCTATCTAATCTAGCCCTAACACTAAAACGCCCTAGGCTTAAGACCTGCAGTTATCTAATTGTTGGACCGAATGTTCAGTGAGATAAGAATAATTCAACTTAAACCTTCAGGTTTCACAAATTTTGTATCTCTTCATGGTCAAATTCTCATTTCACAACCAACACTTCACATGGTTGCTTCAATGTTATGAACACTTTACGTAGTTTCGAGTTTAAACTATGACGTCATTGTTGTTGACGCTTTCAATTTGTTTTTTTATCCTCGCGCGGTCATGTGACATACGGCAATATCTAATTGATTTGACCTAGTTAACAGGCTCTTGCTCTACTGGATTGATAGATAAGTTATCGTTTATAGATAGGTTAGCGTATTATCACCATGAACTAGTTCAAACAGGAAAGATCGCCTAGATCCAAGCTTAGCGGTGATGTCGCCTCCTCCAGTCGAAACATACTTTTTGAAAAAACAGCTCGTTAATCTTATTTTACCATAGATTTTTTGCAGCAAATTCAAAAGTCAAATCTCATTAGCGACGGTGCCATTACGTCCGTTGAAACATATTGTATTTAAGTATACTCACTATACTCAGATAGGCGTAAAATACTGAAATGTCTTAAATGCATTTGTGATTTAGCGAACTTTTAATCTTTCACCTGTTATTAATCCGTGAGAAAGGTCGTTTTACACCAAACTGCAAGCCTACAAACCTTAAAAACTTAGGAGTTGAAAGATTATGAAAGTTCGTTTTTTGCGGTGGGGGAAATGATGATCTGCAAAATTTTGTCACATCGAATATTTTTTGGTGGAAGTTGTCTGCTGCCGTCACAATGATACTCAAGTTTTTTTTTAGCAATAATAAACCGTATTAAATGTTAGTATACTATAAGATATACCAGTGCAGAGTTAAGTTATCTCAGTCATTAAACGATTTAGAATTTCAAATCCAACAATGAAACTTAAATCTTCGTGCAATGTAGTTCTTCAAATTGATTGAACCTCACATTTTTCCGAGAAATCGATGATAATGTTTTGTTAGTTAGTTATTGATTTTTGAAATACGAGCGCAAAATTGTGAGAGAGGATTGTTTATTGGTAGTGAACTGTTGCGAGTGCAGAGGTCTGGCTTATGGAGATATTACTGTCAGTTTACTGTATTATCACGACTGGCTTTTAAAGATGTTTGTTAGTTAATTGTTTATGTCGTTTGTTGTTAGTTAGTTATTGTCGTTTGTTAGTTAGTTGTTTATGCTTCGTCAAACTTTTGTTCAGTTCAGTAAAAGACATTGTTGTAGGGCTTCCGCTAACGTTTAGCTGTAATCGTTTAGCTGGGCTACGGTTTCTTAAAAACTCTTCTTTGATCTCGTTTTCTTTGGTAGTGCACACTGCTCACGACCGATTTCAAATAAGCAAAATTAACTCTTTCATTAAACAGTCGTTACTTGGAATTAATTACCTTGCTCTTTCTTTCGGATGAAAACTTGATGTAACAGCATATCAAATCAAAATTTTTAATTATACTGTCTGTATTACACCAAAGCGTGTATCGAATTGTAAATTGTAAATAATTGCGAAATAGTTACGCCACTACTTTCAACTCCCATCACCCGCTTCACGACCACTCAACTCACGTTTCTTACGATCTCCTGGGTGGGCAGCTTTACCCCGGTGGAGGAGGGCAGCACTGAAGAAGTTTCCTGGTAAATCTGCAGATGGTAACTACGAGTGCAACCCTTTGAGTGCTGATCTGCTGGGTAATTGATGACCCAAAATAATGGGTTGTTCAAGCACCGACTTTGTGGCCACTTCTTATCGATCACCCGCGAAACGCTTAATTTCCCTCAGCAATGTTGTCAAAATTGGAGGTCTTCAACATGTTATTCTCTGCAGGAGGTGATGGATGACCTGGAGGAGAGCAAATACCAGCAAGCTGAACTCCGCCTCTCCATATATGGAAGGTCACGTGACGAGTGGGAGAAGCTGGCGAAATGGGCCGTCACCCACAAAGTTTACAGTGACAACGTTAGATGGCTGATACAGATTCCACGCTTATTGTAGGTTGACAGGTTGTTCACTCGGTCAATCTGATCTTTTTGTTGTCATAGTCAATAGATTTATTTAGAACAATATGCTGAGAACTTAAAGGTAGGCTATAGACAGTGTCCAGCGTCTTGAGGTACAATCAAACTTATGATTAATAGCTTGTTATTCTTAGGCTGTTAATCATAGGTTTGATAGTGCCACTAAAACTTTGGATACTGTGAATAGCTTATCAATTGATTTGGGTCCACGACTTTTCGACGCTACCATTTCGTCGTGGCCCTTTTCTGCGCCAATATTCTGTGCTTTTTACTAACACTAACCCAAACCCTAAATAAGTGAACTGTCAAAGAGCACCGAATTGGCGCCGAAACGATCTGTGCAGAAAACGTACGGCAACGAAATAGTTGGCGCCGAAAAGACGTGATCCCATTGATTTAGCTACTTGTTTATCGATGTTATTAGGTGATTGGCACATTTTTTTTTTAAGAAAAAAAGTAAAAAAAAGTATCCAGGAGTTTCACAACAAGGCTACCATAATTTTCTTGAATATTTGTGATGAAATAATTATTTTTTCAAACTGTTCTATCGGAATGTGAAATGTTCTGTCCGGAAAGCGGCTTCAATTGAGTATAGCTGAAGACCTGACTACGTAGGACGTAAAATCGTGAACTTCGTTTACTTTCACCAAATGTAGATAGTACGCCAGCATGGCGGCCTTGCTGGGTTTACATAATTTTTGGTTAAAATCAGGGTTGACTAAAATCGTGGTTGTTTCAAAAAAATGAAAAAAAATGGATTTTTTATTTAAAACGGATTTTTAAAAATTTAAATCAGATTTTTTGTGATATTTTATATCTTTGCCTTTTTTTTGGAGGGAAAGGGGATTGGGTGCCTTCGAATTAACATTTTGCTTACTGAGTGATGTTTCAAATCGATTTTAAACCTATTGGTAAAATAAAATTTTAATCAAATAAACTTTGAGTCAATACATGTTTATACACAATCCGTCACCGCATTTAACTTTCATTAATTTTGAGCTATCTTTATTAGTTGTTTTAAATTACGATTTTATAAGCGATTTAAATCATTGTTTTAAGCAATACTTGGTAAAATAAACTATTGATACGCTCGTACGCAGGCTGTCTAGTGTGTCATTATTTCATTTTTTCATTATTTTTTTTCAATTTCATTATTTTGGACCCGTTGTTATTATTTCATTATTTTTAAAGAATCTATTGATATTTTTTGAGTTCACTGTATGAATTGCAATAAATCGTGAGTCATTGAAATGAAGATTTTTTTTCGTAGATCACCTAAAAAAATCTCGCAAATACCACGCGAAGGCCTTTTTTGACTGGTTTTCAGTTAAGTCTTTTTGATTTATTCCAGAAAATTGTCAGTATTTGTCATTATTTATACTTGAAAATTGTCATTATTTTACGTTCAGCAGTCATTTTTATTCATTTTTTTTAATTCAACGACTTGACAGCCTGAGTACGCTGACGATTTTACGCTCGGTGTTAATAAAGCTGGCCTACGAGGCTCGAGTCATTTTGAAAAGAGCAGGCCACGCACTTTCGCATTTTGTTTGGATCAACTATTTTTCCTAGCATTAAATTTGCATAGGGTTTATTAAAAATTCACGTTATATCAATTATTAATATTATGAATCGTAACATCAACAAATCGCTGAAGAAATTTTTAACATATTTTGATTTTCAAGATTTTGAATTTGTCTATATTGGTAAATTGCCTAAAATCTATAAGGTTATTTTTCCAAGTTGCGTATGCCTAACTGCCTACATTTCTACTCATTTCAATGTTCTCTGACAATACTGGCCAAATGCAACGCAAAGTTCCAGTAATATGGTAATATGAATGATCCATTCGTCCTTTGTTTGTCTCAGAATTTGCAGATGGTTACACCCTAAGAAGATTGAAGTATGCCGTTAATAATTATATTTCAGTGGGACGCAGTAATGCGATTTTCTGTCTTTTAATATATCACTTCAATATAATTTAAATGAAAAGCCGCTTATGGCGTCATAATGACGACATCGAATCCAAATCTATTTTTCTGTTAAATTTAAACCTAAGGCAAACCACAAAAAAATTTGGGTGTTTTCTCACTTTCAGTTACGGAGTTTAAATGGAGCTCTTTTATCAATGTGTTGAAGTACAAGTGGGAGTGGCTTGTAAAGATAGGCCTAGCTGACAAGATTATTTTGTATGTAGCGACATCTACCGGTCGAAAGGTGCATTAAACACCTTTTCCGATTTTCTTGCCAACGTGTTCCAGCCGCTGTTCGAAGCCACATTGTATCCCAACAAACATCCGGAAATTTATCTCTTCTTACAACACGTTAGTTCATGTGCTGATGTTTAATAATTACTGGTTTTGGGATGAACCGCCCTGTTGGTCGTGCGGTAATGCGTTTGCCTTTATAGCGGGATGTCTGAGGTCCGAATCTCTGGCCGGTCAAATCCAACAAACTGTTGCCAACGGCTCGCCACTGCTGCGGCATTTATTCTAAAGAAGCTGTGTTGCGCGGGTGCAATGACTGAAAAATGGGCCCCTCAAATTTGATACTCGCTTTGCCATAACAGCGAGTTTAAAGATCTGATTTAAAGATATGGCACAGAAACCCTTTTTTTCGTGATCCACAAAAATAATTCCGAGTTCAATAATACCTCTTTTACTCATGTAATTGTAATTACATTTTATTCACCAAGTTGCCTTGGCCAGGAGACAGCGAAGGGACCTTTCGGTCTTCGAGTCAAGCTGCCACCTGCCCACCTGTCTACCACACACGGCGGAGGCTTCACACTGTACCTTTAAATGCTGAACGTCAAGCAGGAAAGCTGTGAATACCAATTTTTATAGTCTTTGATATGACCCGACCGGGAATCGAACCCGAATCTACCGCTTCAGTAGCAGATGCTCTATCCACTCGACCACTGATCGGTTCAAATACAAATGTTTTGAACTCAGCGCGAATCGAACTCGATCTTAATTCGTCAAAGTTGACTTGAGATAAAATAGAAAAAAAATGCGATATTTTTGAACTACAAGCGTACGCTTTGTAAAAATGTCTCCCAGTAAGCCGAAAGTTGTATCGTGCTATTCAGCAGTTATATTATTTGAGGGGTAGTACGGTATTGCTTTATCATGGATATTTGCTGCGTATTCGGATTAAGTAGATGGCTATTATACTGAAGTTATCTACCCGGCATATCACGGATTCATACTTATCAGCCGTGGGACGTGCAGTCTTGGGTGCCCACTGCCCACTGTTTGAGCGGTGTGGAAAAATAGCCAGTTTTCCAGGTTTTCTATCACATCCATTATAGTTCGAGCGATCTTCACGAAGTTGAAATTGCGGAATGTTGTCGTGTCACACTACCAGCTTTTAACATATTTACACCACTAAATTTTTATTAATTCTATGCCATAACTTCCGGCATTTCAAGATGGCTGCACACTCAAAGATCTCATGGTCACTTCACTACCACATTGTCGCTGAATAGATTGGTGAAGTAGTCCGTTGTTTTCATGTTTGTGTCCTTTTTGTGCACCGCAATCTTTAGCCGTGGTGACTAATTAAGAAATTGAAATTAAAAGATTAATGAGCAGTATTTCTTGTTTCCCAGGTGACTGGTTTCGATTCGGTTGACGATGAATCGAAGGCAGAACACCACGTCTTCACTATGCAATCCCCTCTGCCGCAACATTGGGACGCCTATGGAAATCCCCCTTATTCATACTACATCTACTACACATATGCAAATATGGTCACGCTCAATCAACTGAGAAAGTAGGTCGGCTTTGGGAAAGATGTTAACATTAACACGGGAATGCCTGTTATTGTTGAAAGATACAACCAGACCAAGCTAAAAAAATACACGAAAGATGCAACTTTAGAACTAGAAGCATGCTGACACTAGTTAAGTGTTTGTCTGCGGAGAGGTTGTTATGATGGCCCAGTCTTTAGAAGAACGTAATTTGGGTTACTATCCTATCCAACCTTTTATTTGGAAACTCAGATAACGCTTCGATATTCCATAACGAATCCATATTTGAAATGGTCGTAGTTAATTTAATAAGAATACTCGGGTTCTTATTGATTAATAGTCTTTAAGTTATGATACGGTTGGATATTTTGAAATTTAAAACAGTTAATTAATTAAATTGATTTTGACGATGCCATCAAAAGAGTGCAGATGAACGGGGTGCAGAGAGGAATACTTTCCAGGGATCCCGTTAGTGTTAAAAAGTTGCTTTTAAACGATTACTGGTCGAGTGGATAGAACGTCTGCTACTGAAACGGTGAACTGGAGTTCGATTCCCGGTCGGGTCAAACCAATAACTACAAAAATTGGCATTCACTACTTCCCTGTATGAAGCATCTACCGTGTGTAGTAGACAGGGGAAGGGTAGGTGGCAGCTTGACGTAAAGATATCTTTCGTATCCTGGCCAAGGCAACTTGGTGAATAAAATGTACGTAATTTCAATTACTATTAACCATGACACCACAACAAAGCAAAGAAAAGAAGCCTATCCGACAAGCAGTCTACTGGAGGTCTTCACAATGAATTTTAAATGCTCAAATTTCTGCCGGATGCTGAAGTTTTAAGAAACTCTGCAGGCGGTTTCGCGTAGCCCTAGTTTTTTATAATTTTGACGTAATTAATCCTCTCACTTGAAATTTTCAGGGAGCGAGGAATGAACATCTTCAATCTGCGTCCTCATTGTGGAGAGGCAGGACCAGCCCACCACTTAGTGACAGCTTATTTATTAGCGGATAATATCAGTCATGGACTATTGTTACGCAAGGTGCGATCACAATATTAGTATTCAATTTAAAGTTTCGGCTTTTGAAAATTTAAGTTTCTGCTAATTTCCAATTCCGATCAACAAAAAAAAAAAAAGTCGGTAGCGTTTATTGAGGTTTGGTTTTAGAATTAGTTTCAATGTTTTTCCCTGTGCCCTTAATCTATACGATCCCCTTCAATCCAATAAAAGTTGAAGATTAAAACATTATCGATACAAGTTACTATACTTTTAACCAGTTGTGTAAAAAGTACTCGAAAAATGTAATCAAGTGAAAGTTTTCTTACTTGAACGAAAAACTACTTGAAGTAAAGTACAAGTATTTCTGAAAGTATTTAGGCAAAATAAACAAACTAATTAATCGACAAACAAGTCAACTATCTTCACATCACTGCCACATAATGCCTCATCTTCTAACCCTTTCCAGAAGTCATGAATTATTAATTGATGCAAGTTTTTGTTATTATACTCAAATAAAAAAAACAAAAACACAGCAAAGCTTTGAAATTTGAAAATCATGTCTCGCAGAATTCACTTGGAATCATTTCATAAAATCTTTGCTAACTTAACTTAATTGAACAATTGCCGGTAGAAAATGCAACCGTTCTGACAAAGTTGTGGTTGAAATTTAAAACTGCAGTACTATTTACTTCACGCTAAAAGTAACCAAGTGATAGTAAAAAGTATCCAAAAATATCATTACTTTAAAAGTACTTGCTACCAACAAATTCTGCTGGAGTAGGCTACTAAAGTAGACCTACTTTCGTTACTTTACACCTCTGCTTTTAACACAGGCATAAAGTAATTACAGTTTTTGTTTTTATTCATGCGCGCAATACATATTTTAAAACTATTTTTGCAAGAAGAAAAGACAGATGTTAATTTTTTGATTTCCGCTGTGTTTGTTGCTTGTGTGCAGTGTGATTTAGTAAATGAAAGAAACAGCCTTTTTTCACATTGTTGTGGCCCCTGTCAAAAAGCAGATAAAATACAAGTTTTATGCTATCAAACTTGAATCTTTTCCTACAGAGCTGAAAATTCGACTATCGGGGGATCAGTGTGCATTTGCTCAAACTAATACTAACAGTCGTGCAATGAAATATTTTTAGTCATTAGATGGAATAGGTGTTAGAGAGTTTCTTCCACGTATTTCATTTACGATGTAATACTGTTACTGAAACGAGCCATGCTACGATTAGTAAAAGTATATGAACGTTATTGCGGTCGCAGAAACTGTTCCAGCTTTCTTGTCAGCTTTATTCGTGTGTTTTTAGGTCCCTGTGCTGCAATATCTCTACTATCTGCATCAGATTGGCATCGCTATGTCTCCACTAAGCAACAATGGCTTGTTCCTCTCCTACCATCGCAACCCTCTACCCGACTACGTGGCTAGAGGATTGTGCGTGTCGTTATCCACAGACGACCCCCTGCAATTCCATTTCACTAAAGTAAGTCGTGTAGTTGCTGCTCAAGTACTTGCAAAATATCCTCGTGTTGGTCGTTTATCTGTAAAGTGACGTGAAAAGAAGCTCTTTCGTTTTGGAGTTAGTTGTTGTTGCCCGTTCTTTTTTTGCTGTGGATTAGATGCTACATCACAGAACCGCGGCTCGGTCGAAAAACTCCTTGAAGAAAAGTGGCCTTTTCACACTTGCCCATTCAAAAAAAGAATTCTATCAACGCATAGGCTGCCTCCGCTGATGGCACCCATTGTCTACTTTTTACTACGCGCTAGACGGGCAGTTTCAATGTTCTTCAAGTTGGAAGATTTTGATGCCATCTTCGTAGGTGAGGCTTCGGTGTCTACTTGGAACTTCGGAATGTTTTTGTTTCAGGAGCCACTGATGGAAGAGTACAGTATTGCTGCGCAGGTTTGGAAGCTCAGCTCATGCGACATGTGTGAACTGGCGAGGAACAGCGTTGTTATGAGTGGATTCCCACATCAGGTACGTCACAGGTTGTCTAGTCGAAACCTTGCAATTGTGAGCATTGTGCTTTTTACCATTTACTTTGTTTTTGCGCACTGTTATTGCTCGTCAATTCAAATTTACTTTTTAAGCGATTTGGAATTTATAAGTTATTTGTTTCGAAGTGACTTGGCGCACGGACCGTGCTCGGTTAAATAAACAAAAATTCCGGTGACGTCACTCGTTTTCGGAAATTTTGATTTTGATTAATGCAGTTGTAGATTTGGTTTAGGTTTTGTTATGAAATGTTTACGCGCACGGAACGCGAGCCAAGCCTTTTCCAATTTTTTTAAAATATGTTAATAGTTGACCGGCCAGTTGAATGAGCGGTAACGTATTTTTCGAATGGGAGGTCTGAGGTTTAAGTCTCGGGCTTGTCAAAACGGACAGTGTTGCCAACAGCTCTCCACCGCTGCACCATTTCTTCGAAAATAGCTGTGTTGCCCACAGGCGCAATGACGTGGAGATGGGCCTCGCAAACTCGTTACACGCTTCGGCATAATACAGCGAGTAGCGTAAAGATTTGATTTTTTTCGTTTGATGGTTGACCTCCGTGCATCCACAGAGTAGAACAGGGTAACCGCTCATCCAGCGGGTACAAAGATTTCGTCTACTGAGTGACTGGTGGGAAGCCCCATGGCCCCTTTTTAAAGGGTTTAAAAATGGCACTCCTCTTTCGGGTTCTCTGGGATACCGCAGTGTGCCATTTCGTTGCATCATGCTTTCATCGACACGAAAGAACCAGATTTTTTCAACTGTCAACCATATTTAATCTCTAATTTTATTTTAGTACAAACAATACTGGCTCGGGCCCAGGTATCAGGAAGAAGGAGCTGACGGGAACGATATTCGACGCACGAATGTACCGGATATTCGGGTGTCGTACCGGGACGAAACTCTTCAGGCCGAACTCAATTTACTGCTTGGGTCGCTCCAAAATAACAAGTCAAAATCTTCGAGCGAATGCGGCAGTTTTTAATAACGCAATAGTTTGCGTTGTGTTTTCCTCTGCAATTGCTTTCCTAGCGTCCGTTGCTTTTTGTATCGGGTGTGCATTTTGGTTTGCCGCTCCATATGCATTTTGATATTTCGCTTTGCTGGAAGATTTTCCGTCTTGATCAGCTTCAGGCTGACAGCTTATGAGTAAAAAGGATGAAAGTAATGTAATAAAAACTACTCTTACGTCATTTTGGTCTCGGAGCAGTGTGAAGCGCTGAAGTTTGAAACAATTTTAACACAAACTGATATATTTTCCCCCCCATAGAACAGCGCAATAAACCAAGTTGGATCTCGTCTAATTAATTCAAATTAGCAAAAACCTACACCACTGTATCGTGTTTCATGCTGCGTAGATGGCCAAACATCTTCACGTGATTTTATTCAAATACAAACAGACGAACACTTTTATTAATAACTACAAAAAATTGCAGATTAATAAAAAAAAAATTCAAAATTTGACTATGACCACCCGAGGATGTTTTGCATTACACAGCATGAAACCCTGTGCATTTTCTTTGGTACTTTTATTCAAAAAGATGCATTTGTTAAACTGGAGCTATTTATGTTGTTTGATCATAAATTTTTTATTTTGAATTGTTTGTTCGCGTTGGCTTAATGCTATTTTGTAAAATCTGAAATTTGTTGTTTCGTGGGTCAAATGCACCGACGTGGATTGACTTGACTCGATGGGCCCCACTACTCCAGGAGGAAATAGCCGGATATTTTTTGTTAATAAGAAGCAACTTTAGAAATGCTTGACATAACTTATTGTATGCGTATGAGTTCAGCTGTCACGGCTGTAAGAAGATGGTATGACCGGTTGTCTGCGGGTTATTTTAATCTTCGTTGGTGCATTCCACCTATAAAATGCTAATTCAAGGGCTGATCAGAAATAGAGAAATCTTGAGCTCGGAAATAGTGCTGAGAAATTCGTTATAGACTGCTTTAAGTGGAAGAAATCTGTTAATTTTGACTTAAATCAGCGAAGTTATTTTGTTAGGGGTTCTCTTTTATACAAGTTGAATTTTAAACCAGTGCAGGTTTGACACACAGTGGTTTCGTGGCAAAGTTTCAATACCGGGCTATGATTGAGATGAAACGGCTCAAATATTCTACGTTTGCTCTTGATACGGACTTGAACATCAGCGTTTTGTGTTTAATTGCTTGTGCTGCGCGTCGCAAGAATTATATTTTGAGTCGTACCTTTTACAAAGCGTTGCATGATGCCGCTCTAGTTATTTTAACTTGTACCGTATTCAAAATATCACAGGTTCGTTATTTTTGCTCTGCAATTTGTATTTCTCGCCACGAAACTTCACATAAAATTGCATTATGATTCAGTAACCGCCAGATATGTACCGACCTGAAGCCAAACGCGTTGTCCTGGGGGCTCGAGCATTTTCAAAGAGCGCCCGGCCCCTTCTGAATATTGGTCTGGCTCTAGTACTACTATATTCGTAAAGCACATGTCATTCAACTGCCAACGTCGTTGAAGTCTGTGATCGCATTACGTTAGAGGCGAGATTGTGATATTGATCTTTGCTTTTGACGGAGGTGGAGTCGAGGACACGAGGCCAAGGCCAAGGACAGGAATGCTCGAGGCCAAGGACACAAATGCAAGTGTTTTCATAAGAAAAAAGGTCTAAAAAATTTTTTTTCCGTCGATCTCCCAAAAAAGCGGTGTAGAAAAACATTTTTCAGCCGATCTACAAAATTTTACCCATTTAAAAAATAGTGCTGTCCTCGAGCCGAGGACAGGGCAATTTTTGAGGACAAGGACTTGAAAATGTATCCTCGAGGACTCCACCTCTGGCTTTTGATTTAGTGGTTTTGGTTCCTCCTTTCGTTTATACTATCCTTGCTTTTCATTATGCATACTAAAGTCTCTTCCTGTTGTATTTAATGTGTAATTAATGGCTGTCTTACCAATGGGTGGTTTTCCAAAAGCATTGTAGAATTCTCATTAGTACGTGGTTTTGCTAACGCAGTAATTATATGCGGTCACCTTCGCAGTCTTTCACCCTTCATAAACGGGGTGCTCCATGCGAAATTAATCTGATTTATGCTCAAACTTCGATTGCGACTATAAATTGTCAAGTGCGATTTGTCAGTTCTGCAGCAGCTTTGAACTCAATGCATTTCTGTATTGCGGGTATCATAACTACACTTAAAGTTTTACCTCATTTTCGACCGCGGATCGCCAACTCCTGCTTGTTGCAAAATTAGAGGACCGCATGCGCAATGTCGACCGTAAACACCAACAGCGTTTCGGTTAGTCAAATGTGCTACTAACTTTTGTATGCCCTATTAGTACAGTAGAGAGGAGTGGAGTTGGATTAGGCTTTAGGCGTTTTTCGCTTGTAATTGTTTCAGTTACAACATCATCTTTGAACTGCTGGTAGTCGTTTTGTACTAGAAGCACTTTTAATTCGTGCAATGATTTGCGTCGTATTTTTTTGGTTACTGTATTTTTTTTTTTATGCTGTTGTGTGAACACTTTGTTATTCTTCTTGCTTCACTATTTAATAAAAGCATAATGTAAGAAAATTAGTATTAAATGCATTAAGTCTTCAATATGCTAAAGCGCCTAAATCCATTGATTTATTGAAAGGTAATTTAAGCTGTTTTAGCTGTAGCACAGTTTCCTGCGTAGCTAAAGAAAAAATTTGTTTAATTACAGTAATTTTTCTATGGTAGCGGTAAATAATTAATGGAAATTGTAAATACGTAAATTTGTCGGAGTTTTGAAACATGATTTAAATTATTTCTGCGCAATCGAATAACATATTTTAGAGTAAATGTAAATAAAATAGATAAAACGAAAATCAATTTTCACTACACATCTTGTCCCCAGACTAAACGCAACATTGACGAATTCTGTGGGAAACACCTTGACTACGTCTGTCATCGCTACTACTGCCGCATTATAAAACCACTGAGATGTAGTAAGCGATGCGAACATGGGACAAGCGGTAATTTACACCAGGTTGCCCACTTAAGACGGGGGACGGGTGTTTGAAATAGAATATCCCAGAAATAGTTCAATCAAGAAGAATGAGGTTGATGCAATCATAATATTATGTATTGAAATAATTTTGAAACTTCATTTAATTCGTCTGCAGTCGTTCGAAAATAAAATCAGAAATATTTCAATTGCTTCATAGCTACAGTGATACCATGTATTACACTACACCAGAATAAAGTAATAGAAACGATAAATAAATCGCGTCTACAGTACTATTTTTATGGTAAAAAAATTACAAGCAGAAAAAATTTTACAATATGGCACATAAACAGCAGCCTTGCGCACAGACAGGAAAAAGTGGTTATCAACTATTATCCCGAATGGATATTGCTACGAAAACGCATTTCAGCCAACAATGACACGCCAGAAACTATTCTAAAACGATTTGGCACAAAAACACAGCGTCATATCATGAAAGCGCACTTGAGCCCAAGCCGTGTTGGAGATTGATGTAAGTGTGCTGTTAAACCTTGATAGAGTGATTATATTCTACCTTCAACCTAGTAGTTCTAAAGCAGAACTCCACATGCTTAAATACTAACTGTTGTTGAAACTTAAATGTCTCGTAAGAATCGCCTTTGAATTTTGATCAGCAGGTTAAACTTTCGCTGAAGGAGGTTCGTGCAACCATGCTCTCGTAGTATCACCCCTATAATCATTTACATTTCGAACTCGAACAAAATTGTCTTCTACGTAGACGAAGAACACTTTGCTCGGGATCACACAAAGAAAAAACTCACAGCGATAAGTACGAAATGCTTCCGAATACAAGTGAACTTAAGTGCTTAGCGGACAATCGTTGTAATATTTAATAAAACAGCATGGATTCAGTTACAACCATTATGATACTTCATTGATTTTCAAGCCACTTCTCGCACCGTTATCATCTAAAAATCATAAAATAAGCCCTAGACAATTACAGTATCTTGCGGGCACCAAACCATAACTAGGATTAATAAACCAAAATCATTAGTTTTAGAACCGACAAGAGACACAACACTATTTTCGATACCCATGCTTCATTCGGGGCATAATAGTAAATTTGCCCACCCAGCGGGCCTTAAAAGGCAACCAATGGGTACCAATCATCGGTTTCCGCTTGGTGGCGATGGGATGCCCACTTTTTCAGTGCTGTTGTTGTAGCGCATATTTATCCTCCTGTCACCGGAAAGCGTCAGACGCTAAATATAGGACGATTCGCGCACTTTTCATTGCAAGGACTACTTCGTGGTTGGCGGAATCCACACCTGCTTAGGAGTTTCGGATGATCCAATGTTCTTGTGGATTTCTTCAAATTCTTGTCCACTGAATTTGCTGCCTGTTCGAAGCCACCAAGCAGAGATAATCATCGCAAAGCGTCTTATCCAAGGATGTAACAACGTGACCAGGGTGTGGGTTGAACCCAGATCATGCGATCAGGATCGTCGTAAAAACGACGCCTCTACCCTCTCGGCCACATCGCCGACTTGTGAAAAGAGCCAGTTTGGCCACTTCTCTTTAACAGGTCTCCCACTCCAGCTGGGTTCTGTAATGTGACGTTTCTGCTGCACCATACTCTTATCCACAAAGAGTGGCGTACTAACAACACACTTTTTTTTATACGAACTTGAGGCTCATTTTTGCTCAAAATTTAAGGACATATTAGGAACAATGGGACATTAGATCTGAGGCTAAAACTACCCACAGGTCCAACCATGATTGTTCAAAAGCAATGTTGTGTTTATTACGATAGATACGTAAGTTTAATATTCAGCGTCTAGTGATAACTCGCTTTCAAAACGGGAGATTGCTGGTCAAATTGAAAAGTGGTCTTTGGCAAAACTAGTATGACCAATCGTTACGACGCGTATATAATGGACCCGTAAACTTATTACAACCGAGGAGGGTTTAGTTAGTATAACATTCATTTCGGTTTCAACAAAAAACATCTAAATTTTAAGCAATAAAACCAAACGATTGATAATTGGTATCCTATTTAATGATACCTTCCTTGAACTTGGACGAGCTTTTGCCAGCATCAATGTCCGACAGCAAATGTAGCAATTCCTTCTCCCTATCTCTACGCTGCTTCGATAAACGAGCCAACCTCTCCGCGTATGAACGAGGTTGGGAAGACTCCGTAACTAAATAATAATAATTCAACGAATTTTTGGAGCAAAAGAATTTAGTTTCTATATTGTTAAGTTAGAACATCAAAATGACAGGATTTATATTCATGTTTTTTTTTTCAAATTTAATTTCGGTTCAATACAATCACTTTCAAAGTTTTTTCAATAGAACAGTTGTTTAATATTATGGATCCCAGAAATTAGAAAAATACGTAATTTATCGACTTATTACGAGCGAAAGTCGTCTGTACTATATTTGTAGGAATTCACGGTCCCGTTCCCAGTGCAATAATCGTAACATTTCACCATTCACAATCTGACAAAATGAACTATATTGACACCAAAGCAAAGGTTCTAGCGCTATTAACAAGCTATAGCTTTCACATGATTCAGATGGTGGAAGGAAAAAACAAAGCGAATGATAACTGGCCTGTTGGTCGAGCGGTAACGCGTTCGTCTCTGGAGCGGGAGGTATGTGATTCATATCTCAGGCCGGTCAAATCAAACTCAGTGTTGCCAACAGCTCGCCACCGCTGCGACATTTCTTCGAAAGGAGCTGAGCTACCTAGGCGCAATGACGCGGAAATGGGCCCCGCAATCTCTTACATGCTTTGGCATAATACTGCGAGTATAACAAAAGATGTGATTGAAGAAAGAAAGGTAAATGAGTACAGAATTCCCAATTGCTTCTACCCAGTTCACGGCTCTAACGTTTTACTCACCGAGTTTAGCATCTGTCTTCTCGTTCGATATTAAAGCTTCAAAATTCTGTTCTTCTGCAACACAATTGTGGAAGCTTAAAACGGGAAACACAAAATTGTTGCAGTAGCGGTTCCCAAAACATCTAGGGGCACTATGTTAGCACTTGAACTTATTGTTTATTGAGTGGACTTTTGCACACTGCTTGACGACTTTGAAGAGATGTTACGGCGAATTAGAGCACTGCTTTGAAAAAGATTTACCTCGAAGGAGAATTTGCAAGAAAATTAATTAAATGAACTGTCCCATGATTTTTATGGTAACCACCCCTAAAAATAGATTGATTAAAAATTCTAATGATTGATATGTTAAATCCAGATTTAAAATTTGGTTAAGCGCAGACGTGGAATGGACAAGTTTTAACTTCATAAACAACACTAATTTCGCAAAATATCAGATTTAAGGCATAGAAATTAAAAAGCAAACAAAATGTATTTTGTATTTCGCATTTTCCCAAAGACATGGCAAGCCCAAATTTCCAGCCCAACCTCCACGAAACATATTTTTTACCAATTTATTTGCAAGAATTTCATGATTTTCGAATTTCTTACCACTTCTTACGACCAATGACGTCACGTAGTACAACTTACGTTCCGCAGGTTTTGCGTCAGCATTCGCAATCGAAAGCAGAGCTTTAGTGAAGAGGAAAGTTCTGGCGACGTCGAGAGAAAATCGCTGGTGCAAAAACATGACGTGATACAAGAGGTGTGCGTGCTGTGTGAAAACTTCCTCCGCGCATCTGAATAGATTGTGGTGATCAACTGGTTATGATGCAATAACGTATGTATGAAACAGCCAAAATGTATCGGTACAAAATAACGTTTTGCAATCGTTATTACGTTTCTTTTCATCACGTTGCCTTGGCCAGGAGAGAGCGAAGGGACCTTTCGGTCTTCAAGTCAAGCTGCCTTTTGCCCACCTGCCCACCACACACAGTGGATGCTCCATATTGTTTCTTTTCGTGCTGTAAGTCAAGCAGGGAAGCAGCGATCCCAATTTTTATAGCCTTTGGTTTGACCCGACCGGGAATGAATCTCGAGTCCACCGTTTCGGCAAGAGTCGCTATATGCACTCAACCGCTGATCGATTAATCTTTCAGCGGAATGTTATATGAGTTGTTTTTTGCAATGTTGAGTTACTCTTGGAAATATTTTCATTTGCTTTTTTGCAAAAAACTCACATTTGTTTAGAGATGAAATTGATGACGTCACCGATAGTGTCACATGTGACGTCAACGCGGTTGCGCATCTTCGTTAGCTGGAAAAACATTTTATTACGTCACTATGTGCACATTGTCCAAGAACCACATGCAGCAGCCGTGTAACCAGGATTTTGTCACGAGAGGGCTTTTAGGCCAAAGACAAATTTTTACCGAAAAAAATATCCGTACTACCTGATGTAGTACGTTGCTCAGGTAGTGCTTCAAATTAATCAAATACAGGGATCTGAAAGGGGAGACTCCGCCGTTGGGGACAATGGAGTCTGGGCAATTTTTGAATCAAACAGCTATTTTACATCCATTTGAAAAAATAATTGTAAAATAGAAAACCTTTAGCCCTCCACTTAATAGTTACGGTCGATAAAAGTTTAAAACTTTGTGTATTTAAACTAAATTTTCTAAGTTTGGCTGATTGAAAGTTCCAGTCTCATTAGCTCCACTCCACTGGTTGCGTCACCGTCCATTTGTTATATTTAAACAATCATTCCATCGCACCTTTTCACAAAAAACCGGACTCAGCTGACATTATTTTACAGCCAGCTCTTCCACAGGAGACTTTAAAAGCCCCTCCGCGCTATTTGAACCTACAAACTTGCGGCGCTCTATATTTATATTTTCTCGTGGCGATGAGTGGTTATACTCACCGTGCTGCCAACAACATCCTACGTCTGTTGGAAACTCAACTGAGGCAAACCGTGGCTGGGATAAAGAAGCTGATGTCAAACAAATCAAAGCCAGGACAACTAAGATCTGACCTTTATAACTGTTTGTGGTTCCATGCTGCAATTTGCCAATGCTTTTTCAATTTTGTTCTGAGCAGTTTGGGAGAGAGTGCGCAGTTTTGATTTGTAATCTTTGACGAAATCTCTTTCGGGGTCACCAATTAACTCGGGAATTGCTGGGATGTTAACTTTCCACACCCCAAGCACTAATTGCAAAGTTGTATCGATGAGTGAGAACAACGAGCACAGCTGAAAAAACAAATATACAATATTTACATTATCACCACCATTAAGCTGGTCTAACCATACAAGGGAAATGAAGTTTTCAGGTGTTATTAGCTAAAAATAGTCAAGATAGTACTACCACGGCAAGCAGACAGTTGAGGTCTGTTAGGAAATAAACACTGCAGGAAGACCACAACTAGTACGCAATTTCAAAACCAAACAGAAAACCTTAAACTTACTAACAGCTGAATTGATTTAAACATAAAGTTCATGAAAATGATCGCTTAATCTTGAACATAAAGTCTTTTTTTGCGTTTCAAGTCGAGTTCAGACCATCAGCATGCATTTTGCAGATTAAAAAGCGGCAAAAAGCAAAAGTAAAATGTGAATAGGAAGTGTGATGAAATCAAAACATACCTTGGCTGAGCAGCGCAGAGAATGCAGATGCAACCACGATATAGAGCAACTATCCAACATCGGGCTTTTGTCTGTTGAAACCTCTTTTATGACCTAAAAAACAGGTTCAGTACAATACTCGAAACGCAGTGTCTGTTGCTATTTTTTGGAAAAACGTTTAAAAAACTAAATCTTCCTTAACTTTAAGAACCAGATGAAAACGATGATAAAAATAAAGGGTAGCTCAGCTATCGTACCATTAAGTTGCTTCATTTCAAAAAGTCTAGGAAACCAGCGCCCATGATATTATTAAAAGCAGTTTTTAATAAAAACCATTTAAACTAGGTTTAAACCAAGTTTTTAATCATTTTATTAAGGCTGGTTTCTCAGCTTTTTTGAAATTAAGCAACTTATGTTTTTTTAGCTTCTTAAAGCAACACTTAAGAAAGTGAAAAACGCTTCAAAGCAATTCTGGTAGCGAGCGAGCATGAGGCGTGTAAAGCCCAGAGCAGAAAAGGTGGAAAATCAGGTACGCATGAGTTTATTGTTTGTTTACTTCAACCAAAGATTTCGTGCTACCGAAGTGCAGCCTCACCAATGCAGCAAATCAATATTGAAATAATCAATGCTTAGAATTTTGCGCCAAGTGTGGACTGGGTAGAAAACAGTGGCGTTGCTAAGGATGGTGACATTCGGAGCGGAATTTCGTAGTGTCACCCTTCATAATCTATAGAAAGCTGCAAAAGGTTATATTTGAAAGATAGCGGTACTACTTCATTGCTGTAGATAGCAGCTGTTATTTGACTAGCTCAACAACTTCTCATAGTAAGATTCTAAAACTTAGAAGTATAATTAGCATACGTCTCGTATCAGGCACGTAACCAGAAATCTGCAATGGGAAAGGGGCATTTCGGGGGTCTGAGTCCCCAGCACTCCAAAAACTTGTAAGGTTTTGCAAAAACACCTTAATTTTAAGCTTATTTTGATAAAAATTAATGCTTTCAAAACATGGCATAGAAATTAGCAGTGCCAAAACATGATTAGATTCAGACGCGCAGCCAGAAATGTACAATGGGGGGTGTTTCGGGGGTCTGGGGGGCACATCCCTCCTTTGCTGAAGACTGGAGGTTGGAGAGCAACGCTCCCAGTCGTCGTAGACACGGGGGTCTCGGGACGGAGTCCCAAGCGCTCAAAAAATTTTTTTTTGGCAAAAATAAATGAATTTTAGGTCTATATTTGGACAAAAATTAATACTTTTAAAACGTGGCATAGAAATTAGCAGTGTAAAAACATGATTAAACTGGCTGCATTAATAAGCAATGGATATGTGGGAGGAGGTTATATATAGTGGTAAAATTTCAGTTGTCTTATTTACAAGCTGTCAAATCATAAAATCTTATAGTTCAATGGAACTCACAAGGAGTAATCCATTTCGCCTATATTTTATAAAGATAATTTGGGAAAGGGGGAAGGGCTAGTGAAACGATATTTAAGTCGAAGGGATTGGTAATAACCAACTAAAATTAAATAGCCACTGTCACCCCCCTTTTCCTGAGCTCATATCTTTTTTTGATAAAACCTCTATTCAGCATGCTTCAACAAGCAATTAAAACTGATTGCTTAGTTTGGGCCATTTTTTAATGTTTTTACTAATTTGTACGTTATGTTTTTAGCAAATTAACGCCCTCCTCCCCCTCTAAATAAATATCTTAAAAGATGCTTAAAATAATGATTTTAATGGATTACTTTTGTCCATTCCGGTGTGCTAAACATTTTCAGTAATATTTACGATATTGTTGTTTTCTTTTTTGTTGGGTATCATAAAATGGTGACACCCGGGGCGAGCCCCCCCCCTAGCGACGCCATTGGTAGAAAATGCAATTGCGTTAGATACGGAACAACCACAAGAAACTTAGCACAACAGCGACTTCTGCTGGTCAATACAGTGAAAGCCGTTGCGATGGAGATTAGAGGTCAAGCATTCTAAAGTGTAATAGTACGAACATTCTCCACATAAGAAGCCATACCTTTTTCAAATGCCGGATGTCTGTGGAAACTTGCTTACAGCGAGCATGCAGAACATCCAAGCGAGTGATAAGCGACGATTTCTTCTCGCTTGAATGCTTGTTCATATCTCTCTTGTACAAGACAATGACGTCACAGAGAAGTAAGGAGAGCGCGACTGCCATTCTTTCCATTTCCAATAAACTACCGTCAGGAATGGAGCTGAAAATATTCCTGGTTGATCCGTCCGATTCTGTATCCGCAAAACTGATCGTTTGATGATCAGAAAGGTCGGAAATCGCAAGAAATCGACGAACACTGATCAAATGGACACGGAGAACGGAGATAAAACAATCAAGCAGGATTCTGTAAGACTTTGACCAAGTTTCACAAAAGGCTTTCAACACATCCAAATCCACACATTCATCTTTCAAATCCATTCCTTGGATTAGGTTACAAGATTCACTTAAATTCTTCTTCCAAAAATCAACCACCTCTGCCATGGAACACGATGCGCGATGGGCATCCTTTAACAAAAAAAATGCCACAAGTAACACAAAGAAATATATTGAGGTATAATAGCATAAAGTATTTCCCTCACGCCTGAATTAAACAAGTGGAGGGAACAAAAACATCTAACTACTAAAACACGTTTTGGATCCACAAGTATTTTCGAATATCAAATTAATGCCGTTTGAAACTAAGTCAAAAGAATAATGTTTTGAGTGGATCCATAAAACAAGGTTAAGCTTGAAATCAAATCGAACAAAACGAATCGTGCCAATTGGGTATTGCGACCAACACATGACACCAAACCGTATTAGAAGCTCGATACAGAGCAACACAGTCAAAGAAATACTTTACCACGAGTTTGTGCGACTAACCTGTTCAGAAGCATAGATCGGCTCATCGGACATATCCAAGATTCTATCCTTACACGTACTTATACTGGGGTGACTATCTTCACATATTTCCAATAAAAACTCGCTTACTTTGAGAATCTAAAAACATTATGCTTTTACCTTTTAAGTTGTGTATATTTTAAAAATTCCTAACTAATAAAATTCTTTTTCGCTTACATTAAATATTTTTGATGGTTTGTTTACAAATATAACTCTTTCAACAAACATTTTTATACGTCTACGTTAGAAAACATCAGGTTGGTCTCTTAAGTGACAGAGAACGATCCCAGCAAAGTGTCCCGGATAAAAATGCCGAAAAAACCGTCGTTGAAAATGTGGTTACATTGCAAGAATGAATTCGAAAACAGGTAACTTTTTAACAGGTAGAAAAACAGATTTTGTTGAAACTTGAAGCGTTGTTCATAAAACGCTGACATCTGGCTGAGAAAATCAGAGGAAAAGATCACCAACATTTCAACTCAAACTTTCAACAGATTCGCTGAATTTCGCAAAAGTGTGTAACAGGTTAGAAAGATCATCTGTACGTCATTGCGCCTGCAGGAAAAAAAACAGCTCGTTTCAAAAGATATGTCGTAGCGGTGGGGAACCGTTGCAACACAGCGTCCGATTTGAGCGGTGAAAGGTTTGGACCTCCATCTCCAGTTCCGGAGATGAACGAATTACTTTTCGACAAACCAGTACAGTTTTGGCATTGCAGCATTTCATGGACATAATTTGTAGCTTATTCGCTGAACAATGGATTAACATGAAAAACTTTAATCATACAAGCTGTGTTAAACCATGGCTAAATCCATCCAAATGAACAACGCTTAGGTGCTGTAGAAATAATAACACCTGAATTTCGAATAGAATTTAGCTGACTACGTATAGCAACTCCAAGTGAATAGACGCGCTATTGTGCCGCAACAATATTTACACGCAAATACAAAAGGCACAATTCAAGTAAATATTTGTCATAACAAATAAAGCTCATTGAATAACAAAACTGTTAACTTAGTCACAGATTTATTTGTTAAGAGCATTTTGAGATTTTATTTTTATAGCAATTTAATTTTGCTATCTCTGACGCAGCAGGAGCTCACAGAAGTTTTAAATATTTGATCTTAAAACGCAACGTGGAGACACTAATATCAAACCTAAAGCTGCTAATGAAATAATTCTTTTCGGAAAATTTTCCTTGTTGGAAGAAACTATCAAACACGGCGACTTTCAAAGATGTTTTAAATCTTCAAAAAATATTTTTTTAGTGCAAATTCAAACAGACAAAAAGAACGGCCAGTTGCCCAAACGGCAATGCTTTAGCTACTAGAACGAGAGGTCGGGGTAAAATCCCACGCTGATCAAATCCAGTAATGTGCCGCCAAAGGCTCGCCACCATTGCGACATTTCTTTAAAAAAAGCTGAGTTGTTTCCTGACGCAAATAGCCCTATCAACCACATGCTCGGGATAATTCAGAGAGGATAACGAGTAACAAAGCTGTTTGATTTTGATTTGTACAATTCATCTAGATATACTATTATTCAAAGTCGACCAGGGCAAAAAAATTTCATTTAGCAATTGCTGTAGTCTCTATTCTTCTTGACATGCGTGAGGAAAGAAACGCACGAACTAACCTCTGAAAGGGAAATCCGTATTGCGTCCGCATTCAAACTAATGTCATTGCACTGATCAAGCAACTTCAACACCAAAGGGTGGAACCCTGACCCAAATCTAACAATGTCTTGTTGGTGTTCTTCTTCAACAGGTTTATCAATACAAACAGCAGGTCTAAAAAATAAAACCAATGTCCAATATCCTTGCTTTGTTGCAACCAAACCTCGCCCAAAGTATTAAATTAGTGCACAAAATAATTACAACTAGGATGGTGAATAAAAATGGAAACACGATATTAGGATAGTGTAATTCAAATCCAGTGGTAACGCGTTCGTCTCTGGAAAGGGAGGTCTAGAGTTCAAATCTCGAGCTGGTCAAGTCGGACACACTCTTCAGCGTAATACAGCGAGTATAATAAAAATTTTGATTTTGACAGTGTAACTACATTTTATTCACCAACCTGTCTTGGCCAGGAAACAGCGAAGGGACCTTTGCGGGCTTGCTTTGCTATCTGATAGGTTTAACATAGTCAGCAGAGTATGAGTGAGAAAAACTACGACCTCTTGTCGTCGCTATCAATGGAATAATCTCTCAACTCTAACAGCTCCTTGATGCAAATTAAGTGACTAATTTTCAGGGTTTTCTATAGTGTTGCCTTGTTTGTCCGTTTTATTGTAAATCGCATTTGCTTTGTAGCGTGAAACAAATCTAGTAAATCCTTTGCCACGTGATATAAGCAACAAACTCACCCGGATGTAGCAAACATGTCATCAATCAACTCGGAATCGGATTTGCTGGGTTTCAAAACTTTCAAACCGGATTTTTCCGGTTCATCATGAATCGCAGGCACGTTTGCTTCAAACCCAAAGTTGGCCAGCTTCTGGTTCAGTTTTTGCATTTCTTCTATCATATCTAAACAGAAAAAAAATTGACAAGAACGCATCGATAAGTAGTGATACCGTAGTTCCACTGTATAACAGTAATTAGTGATGCGTTACGATGGCACAAACGCTAATCAACGTAGTGTTAACAAGTAAAATCGTCAAATAAAGCTCAGCAGTCTTTCAAATTTTTGAATCATAGGAGAATCAGCCAAATGCAATGACGTTTAATGCAGTAGAACGCGACGATGTTTGAAACATCCCGGCAACAATTAGCTCAGTTAGCTTAGAAATCAAGCAACCACAAAATATAAAGTAAGAGTATTGTACTAATTCTGAAATTTCCTTTTAATTTCGCCGGATTTCCTTCTTGAAGTTGTTGTAGTGAAGCGTGGAACAGAACGAGAAGAAAACATCCAAAGCGCATCACTGCAATACAATGCCATCCAATACTATATAAACTGTTAGCAATAATAATGTTTTAGCTGGTATTCGCCGAGAGTAACCGTTTGGCGTTTGCCTGTCCTTAGTTTACAACAAGCCTTACCACTGCAACTACACGGTAGAGAGGTTTAATTAATTGAATTTAGCTAATAAAATACAGCTATAATGAGAGGAGACAACAATTTGACCAGCATGTCCTACACAACAGCACGTTAATTAATACTCACTAGAAATTTTGCTAGAATCAGATACATCTCGCATTCCTTTTCTATCTTCCGCAGTCAAATCAATGGGAGTTGGTCGCTGTAGCAACACACAACACAACTCGGTCATCTTTGCTTTGAGATGGGAAATAGCAGCTAAAAAAGCTTCCTGGGACGACAATTTGGCCATATCTTCAATCAACAGGTTACTGCTGGCTATCACGTGGGCAATAGACTGAAAGTTCAGTTAATTAGTTTAGTTTATTTTTAGGCGATATGCAACAAATTACCGGTAAAGTAACAGATGACACAAAGACTAATAGACTTTAATCCTAATGCACTTCGCGCAGTTCCCATGAAAAGTCCAAACAGGTGACTTATGAACACCTCTAAAACAAGAGCTGAAACATGGGAACTGCGACTAGAAACCAACAATTGAAAAAAATGCATTAAGCATAAACAAAATCAAAAGCAAACAGAAAACAAGACAAAACAAAAAAAGAGTATTATTGCAAAGCAACCGCTAGATAACATGCTGAAAATCTTAAGGTATTCAAAAAATTTAAAGCTACAGCTTTTTAACGGTTGGCGTTTTGTAGTAGATAACACCAAAAAAATAGAACAGAAAACTTCGAAGGACTTTTCCGTGAATAGCAGTAGTCGAATTTTCGCGCTTTTTCATTCAACAGCATTCTCAAGCAATCTACTTACTTCTTTCAACTGCTTGGTGAGGGCTAACACATTGTTGCGAAATAATGGGTCAGTGCTGGCAGCTAAAACGTTACTGGCCACTTCGACGAGAAGTTTTGCTTTTCCTGTGCAGGTAATCACGTGATTTGATAGCCCGGTGTCATCCAAGTTCACAATATCCTCGTGACACTTTTCACAATCACTGCAAATCATAAATGAAACGTTACTGGTTGCGCACAAACTAGTGTGAAACAAAGAAACTCAGAGATTACACTTTTTTTATACGGTCAACAAATTTTAGGTCAGGCTGGCTGTTCTTAAATCTTAAAATTTCAGCCTCATTGTTCTTGAAGTAAAATGACGCAAATTCATTCTTGCTTGGATAAAGTTTTGATCAGTTCATGATTACTGTTAGACTAATCAACAATGGCAATATAGAAAAAGGCCAACAAACTCTGCTTTTTTAATTTTTGACCAGTTTTCCTAATTATTTTTTCATCCTATTGCTAGCATTGTTCTTAAATTTTAAACAAATTCATCCTCGTGTTTCTAAAAAAAAATGTATAGTTCTTGTGTGAAAGACAGGTGGCAGCTTGAGTGGAAGCTTAAAAAATCACTTGTAGCGTTTTTGCATATCCGCCTTCATGCCGAGGTTGGTTACGTTGCCTGCTTATTGCTGAACCAAACTAAATGCCAAGTTACGAAAAAATCGTACAAATCAAAAAGTTTGTATGTTAGCAAGGTCCTTCTGGAGACATTAAGAACTCTTTGATTTCCGCGCTTTTTTTCTGCAATTGGGCACTCTTTTGGTAAGACTCAGCAACAAGCAGATGCTGGAATCAAAAGCAAGGACTGAAAAGTGGACACTGGACGCATGAAAATGCTATCTACCATTTTTTGGCGGAACTAATAGATAAATAAGGATGCAATTACAATGAGTAGAAATAACAAATCAACTCGAACTTACTAAAATACAGTAAATTACCTGCTAATGTCTGTTTCCACTTCATTTGTCAGCTGTGGCAAGTCAAGTGATAAGGTACAGCATCGAAGTAGGGATTGCAATGTGTCTGTCCATTCTTCCAATAAGGCGCTCAGCAAGTCTTTGTCCTCGTTTTCATGCTCCGTA
This sequence comes from Trididemnum nubilum, assembly GCA_963965965.1. Classification (NCBI taxonomy): domain Eukaryota; kingdom Metazoa; phylum Chordata; class Ascidiacea; order Aplousobranchia; family Didemnidae; genus Trididemnum; species Trididemnum nubilum. The sequence goes on along the minus strand of OZ014488.1, from coordinate 16,084,800 downwards.
TTTGCTGAGTCAAGCGAGCATAGGGTGAAAATTTGCTTAGTAATGGACGAAAAGTTGGAAATGGATGGACGAAAATCTCGGTAAACATCTGGGCGCGAGCAACAGCTTTTTATAATATTTGAAATCTGGACAAGGTCATCAGAATGGACTTGGAATGCTGCGAGAGCTGATTGAAGCCGCGTTTCAAAATCATTTTTTGGATTGCGTCGGAAATTTTCGTAAACTTTCACCAAATTTTGCAAAGGTTCGGATTTTATCGTAAAAATGTGACAAAAAAGAGAAGTTACCAACGAAAAAGTGCAACTTTCAAGTCCTTTCAGCTTCCCTCGCAAAGCTCGACAAACAGAACCAAACTCGGAGGAATCGTCATAATGTGAAGTCACATTAGGGTCAGTGGAATCCAAAACTGAATCCTGTTGAGCGGGAGATAACCTCACGACCAACGACGTCATTTCAAGTAATTTCTGACATTCTTTCACCAGGTGGCTTTCCTTTTTCGAATATCTCGGAAACCTGCGTTAATGCTAAAATATATCTATTTCTCTACAATATGAAGAACTCTTCCTGTGAGTGTAGCTTTGTTAGTTTTATTTACAGTAAAATGACACGTTTTCAATTACATTATCTTTTATACAAAAAAGGTTTCGGTGTGTAGTGCATATATACAACGTCTGTTATTGAAACGATAGACTTCGGTTCGATTCCTGGGGCGGCCAACCAAAGACTACAAAAATCAGTACTTAAAACTTCCCTTCTAGACGTTAAGCGTTGAAAGGGAAATTGTGAAGTCAATTATCAATTATCTTTCATACTGTCTTATCAATTATCATCGCGCATGGCAGACAAGTGGATTGATATCCCATGGAGGCCAGGCGGTCTACACGCTTTGGTGGCCCAGCCCTACGAAAAACTTGCAAATAAAAGCCGAAAAAAGTGCTTTGCGTTGGTGTAGTAATAGGACTATTAGGTAGAGGCAGAGTGCCTGGTTCATAAGCACAAACAAGCATTCTTAATTCAAAACCGTGAGAACCCTCACTTTCTTCAGCATAAAGCACTTCAAAAATAACGATGAAATGTAATTTTCCATGGGAAATTACAAATTTGAAAAAAATAGCCAGTATTTACCCAGTCACTGTATTTTCAACGCTTAAGCTAATTTCCCGTTTGAAACTACACAAGACCAATTAAGTACCGGTACACAACTAACAATCAAAAAGTAAACAAGAGCGAAAATAAGAAAAAGAGCTGTCTAGAAAGACCTCACACAAAATCTCTTCATGGCACACCAAGACCTTTTAACAAGGCGCTCGACAGTAGAGCTCACCTTGACTTATTGAAAACACATTCTAACCATAAAGCTGAACTTTCAACGTTCCTTAACCGAACGTACAATACCGCTGAAACCTTGCAAAAGTTCACTGTGTGCTGTATAGCTCATCAAATCATTTTAAAATTCAACAGCAGCTCTAGATTGCTGGTCGGTTGAAGCTACCGGCTCTTTCTTGTAGATGAGAACGCGGTGGAACGGAATGGAACACCACGTAACCCCAATGGTGTTGGGGAAACCGGAAAAAAGTGGCAGTTTCCACTGCGCACGAAGTGTAGAACACCTAAGATGGACGTGGGCATACTGTAGATGGGTGCCCAACGGTCGCTATATACCAACTGGGTAGGCAGCACCCTAGTCTATCCCTGAGGGGGACGAAATTACCATTTAGTTTGCACTAACCGTTTCGAGGTGAAAGCAGAGAGGGTCATGACTTGCTGCACCAGGGACTGCACCATACTTTCCACTTCTAATGACACCAGTTTGCCACGGTTCTCAGCGTCCACAGCCTTATCAATGGAATGCAGGAGAGTAACAAGCAAACCAACCTGCCCTTCTATTGCTGTGGCATCGTCAGGTCGGGCTTTAACAGCTCCGATTATTTCTTGCAACGTTTTCTCGATCTATAAACAGTAGTTCGAAATAGAGCAGCATTGTAGTCGTATCCCGATAAACATTAGTTTTTTGAAAGTTACCACATAAAACAAAATGCAGTGATTCAAGATAAAATTTGAATCGGAAAACACGAACCATCAGAAACTACTTTCAAAGGAGGCTGCTAAAGAAAATGTCATCCAAACAGCAAAACACTAAAGCACTGTAATGTTTTTTGATGCCAAAGTAATCACAACTTTATTCACCATGTTACCTTGGCCGGGCCAAACTAATGGCGGTCTTCCAGTAAAGTTGCCAACTGCCGCCCCAGAATACCACACACGGTGGAGGCTTCACAAGGTACATTTTCAGTACTGACTTAAAGCAGGAAAGCAGTGAATACTAATTTCTATCCTGTACAGCAGTGTTTGAATTAAATTCCGTAAAATGTAGAAAACAAAGATGGAAACCAACCACATAGTTTTTGAGCTAATCTTTACCGTACAAAACTGCAATATTATGGTGCTAAAATATGTAGATTGGTCAAAAAACAGCATAGAAGTACGCGGCTATAAATAATGCATAAAAACTAATTTGTTTGAAAACAAAGAAGTTCAGCCAAATACGTTTAACAAAGCTTAATCAAATTACCCAATTGTGCTTCAATACAAGTTTCGAAACGTGTACACTGTACACGCATAGCAATGAGAAATTTTCAGAGTTACTTCACAGTTCCAATACCATTTACCACATTTTTTTGGTCCTTATAGCTAGTGTGTGCGAATTAGCTAGGTCCATACTGTACAAATCAAAAAATGATCTACCTGCTGGGCTGCAAATATCTTGGCTGACAAAGCTTCGTCATTTTTCGGGTATTTAATAGCGAGGGTGAACGCGGTAGTTAGCATTGGCATTGAATGTGTGAGCGTAGAGAGAGCTCTGGACATTTTGGCATGGTTAGAAGTTGACAAAATATCCTCACATCTCCGTGATGTTCGGGAGTGGAACACATCAACCGCAGTGGAAAATTCAGTAAAGTCTTCTGCAAAAAAAAACATCTCAAAAATTTATCTTCGTTACAAATAAAGCGATAACGTAAAAGTAATTAATAACTTGTGGGTGTTTTCTTAAATTACGGATTTATTCAAGCGTATAACCCACGCCAACGTCAAGCATCCTTTTTTGGGTTCTGTTTGCTAGGCTTCCATCAGACTGGGCCACCACAACCGGTAGACTACTTGGCTCCAATGGGAAGTATGAGTAAAGTGTCGTTTTCAAAAATGCAATGACGCATTGCCAGTTCGGGAATCGAACCACGAGAAGCGAAGCTCAACCAACTGAGACGTCGCCGCCGCTAATTTCGAATGATTTAGCTGCAAGACAATGCAGCTGGTCTATAAACATTGTGTTTGTACGGTAATGGAAACGTCAGCGTAAAATATTTACTAATGGCTGTTCTGTTTCAACTGAAACGCTAAAAAAATCAAATCTTCATAACACTCGCTACACCTGAGCGAGAGATGAGTTGCGGAACTACCTTATCGTCACTGATTAGGCCTTACACAAATTCTCGTGAAACAGTGTCACAGCAGTGATGAGTCGTGCACTGAGGTCGATTAGACCGGACCGAGAATCAAACCCCAGATATCACTTCCATAATAGAGCGCGTTAACCGCTCGACTGAATCGCTGGCCTGTCTAAAACTATCTCTAAACATGTGTTTTACGGAAACACAAAACACCCAAGAATTACCGACGAGCTGCTCCATTGATGAGGCTGAGGCGATATTTTGCAACTCTTTTTGGACGCGATTCGACAATGTGATAAGGTGACGGACTTCGGCATTGTCCAAACACAGGAGCAAAACAACAAGATTCTGTCAAATATATTCGTTCAAAGAAGCAGAAACGATATCATGTTTGTGGTGACTTTCAGGGCATAAAAGGAAGCCGCCAACTACGTTTATCCAGCCAAAGACAAAAATTTTCAGTACATGACTAACAAAAGTGTAGTCAAATCGGTCAAAATAACCAAATAACACGAAAACTTAGGATATTTTTGCATACCAGCTCTAAAACTGTGCTTGCAATTGAGAAAATGACCAAAAATTTATCAAAATTACCAAAAAAATTAATTCTGTACCCAAACATTTTGCCAAATGTTTTGGGAGAAGAAATAAACCCTGGTCGCCATCAAGCAGCCGTAAACCTGGCCGTGATCCAATCAGTCTGTGTGGCGATGAGGAGCCTGCTGCTTTTATCAGTGTGGAAATGGCTACCACTTCTCTACCGGGTTCGCCAATGCGTCGCTGGAATTGCACGGTGTGATATTTCATTACACCATGCTCTCACCCACAGGAAAAAACGGCTTCTAACCAATCTGCATTATAGGTGGAACTGCAGAAAATAGCCGAATGAAAAGGAGTAAATGGAAGTTGAGATTGACTGGATTTAAAAGAATCTAAAGTTTAGTGTTGCCGACAACTGTTTTAACGGTCCATATTTAGTTTACAAAGATGCAGTTAAGTATGACTTAGTTTATCCCATATTTTTATTTTAAAAAATTGCACAATTCTATTTGTGAAACACATTAACCTTGCTTCTACATTCTAACAAAAGCGTAATTAAATGATGATTTTTATGATGAACTTTACAATCTCAAGTTGATGAAAAAAAGCACTAAAATAAGGCTTCAGAGTAAAAAATTCTGAACTCTTACTCGCAATTAAAATTACTTGGCTCTTCTCAGTAGCTGAAATTAAACTGCAACCATATGCCACACCGTAAAACCTCTGTGATGGGCTGGAAAACCAGGGATCTAGAAAATCCTGAGGAGAACCCATGAAAAAAGTCGCCATTTTCCCGCCTCTCAAAGAGTGGACAGTGGGCATTTCATCACCACACAGGCAATCATTGCTGATGGGTAATAGATATTGATGCCGAAGGTTGTCTCCCAAAGTCTTATGACTCGATAGGCTAAAAGCTTATTAATATTTTGTGCGGTAAACTTTCGCACCCGCAGTGGTCTTTGTTACCGAACGAAAGCTCATTGCTTCAAGCGGCACTGCTTTCAAGCTCTACAAAAAACATCATGGATGCCACAGACTGAATTGGAAACACACCAACTGTCGGGGAAAGTTAACGAACTACAAGAATAGCATACAAATTGACGACTGCGCTTTGTATTTGACAGCCAAAATAACTCAAGCAGTGGATAAAGTGAATTGATGCATACCTGAAAAGTTTTGCATATGCAAGAGGTTAGATCTAAATCACAAGATCCTGAATGTGACTTGGGGATTTCCCCTTTGGTGGATGCCAACACCTACAGTAAGAAAAGGTAGTCAATAAGCTTAATTCGTTCATTGCTCATTAAAAAAAACTACTTATTCACTAGTTGGACACAAGCAGGGACAGTTCTAAACTTTGAAATAAAATTATCACACAGCAAGTAATTTTCTTGTGGTACCAGCATTTATCTTTGTTGAATGTGGTACACTCAACTTTTAAAGCATCAGTCATAAATTGAATCATGTTTAACAAATCCTCGGAAAATAAAATATATTTGGAACCACATTAACAAAAAAAAGCAAAAAAAAGGATAAGCAACAAGATGCTTTAATAATTAAGCTTTCATGAAGAATTTATTTTATTTATGTTTCTCAGCAAAATCATTGCGCAACAAATGGAAAATACCTGGCAACACAAATGCATATTTTCACCAGCTACAAGGAGATTCTGCGACGCAACATCAACCTCTTCAGTTATGATGTCATCATGAGGATAATTCACTGATATTGTCTCATTGCTGATCTGAATTTAATGTTGATTTGAAAAAAAAAAAACCAAAGAGATGAAAACAGTCACTGTTTGAAAAATTGATTTGCCACTCAAAACCCTCTTTTCACAAAGAATATAGTTACTAAAGAAATTAAACACATCTTGAGTTATTGTACATCAGTATTAGTATGTTACATAAACATAAATTCCACAATAACTACATAAATTATTTATCTATAAAGTTCTATGTTTATTCTAGAACTTGAAAGTTGAGGGGGGGAAGCAATAACTCTGGACTAAGCAGTTCAGAGTCTTTCACTCTAACTTCTAACCTGTATCTCAACATAACTGAGCCATCCCTTGAGTACTTTACCCATGAGCATGATCAGATTGCTAATTTAAAAAGCCTTTCTGGTGAAGTTGGGCAACATGATCAAACTGTTCAGTAGTTTAGTGAGTACAGATTTTGTTACTGAAATTAAATTCTCAGGTTTAAATTCCAGATGGGTCAACACAAACATAATAAAATTGATGTACACAGTTTCCCTGCTTGACGTTCAGCAATAACAGAGACAATTAGAAGCCGCCACTGCATGTGGTATACTTTTTATGTGGGGCAGGTCACTTCTTGACTTGAAGACCGAAATATCTTCCAAAGTAATTTAGTAAATAATGATTGTAATTGCAAACTTTCTCCATAAAAAACTTTAACAGGTTGCTATTTCTAAAGGTATGTCAATAGATATTATGAGCAACCTTGTGATCTCAATCAAGCAGACACTTGCAGCAAAAAGCATCCTGGTAAATAAATTGTTAGCAGCATGGCCCGAGAGGCCAAAAGCATTGTTTTCACAACAACCCTGACCACATGATCTGGGTACAACTTGCACTCTGGTCAGGTTGTTGCATCCTAGAATAAGACGCTTTACAATGATTATCTCTGCTTGGTGGCTAAGAACAAGTGGCAAATTTGGAGGGCAAAAATTCAAAAAAATTCACAGGAACATTGGATTACTAAAAACTCTCACCCAGATGCGAATTCCTTCAAGCATGAAGTAGTTATTTCAATGAAAAATGTTTAGATCATTTAATAGTAAGCGTCTGACTCTGCGGGTGACAGGAGGATAAATATGCAACAACAAATCAAAATACTATCTCAAGATCTACCTTCACTAGATTCTTCAATGCATTCACAATATCCACTGAGCAAGCAACTAGCTTTTGAAATGAGAAACGTGAATTTTCAGCACCTTCTGGCTGGTTGGATGATGATAATATGAGATGGGTGATCTACAACACAAATAGTTTATAGTTTTCAAAATCATTCGCGACTGCAAAGTAAATTTTCACTGTAACATGTAGTGTGTTTACAAAAATAACATCTTGAAAAGCATAAATGTGGAACCTGCATTGAATGAAAGTAAATGCATAATGCTTGCATTAAAAACAATAATCCAACGCTACAAAATAAGTCAAACACCAAAGTGCAAAATACCGAAAACTTACAAACAAATTATTGTAAAACTCCACAAGTCATAATAGCTTAACACATAACAGCAGCAAAAACACTGCACGAAATGATCTTACAAATAGAAAAGCAGTTTACGATCATTACACATGTGCGCTTGTACAGTTTACAAATAGTGGTACAATTGTTGAATCCTGTGGTGGCTATAGCGTACTTTGCAAATAATATATAATCAAAAATTTAATGACTACTGTCTGGTCTTGGCATATTTTAGAAAACTCAAATCAGAGCCTCAGCTTTAACTGTATAAAGTTTAAAGAAATGAATAATGACAAAAGCTTCTAAACAAAAAAAAACTTATTTTTACGAGCATACATCTGACATAAGGTAAGTATACGTGTTTTAAATGCCATTCTCAAATATTGAGCTTACTAGTTATGTGCCAAGCTTACTGGGAACTTATATTTGCAATTTACAGCGAGAAATCACAAAACAAATGATTTTTAAGTCACTAGCTTACCTTTGTTGCAATTGATGTAACAATTTCTTGCATAGACTTGGTAGGTAAAACCATTGTTTGAAAGGCAAACTTTCCAATATTTGCCATCTTGAGTAGACCAAAAATTAAGCTGTTAAGACTTCATCAATCAAGAAAATACCAGTAATTGTGGTCGAATCTATGACCAAAGTCAAATAACCATGCTGGATATCTTGACAACTTTTAACAACTTAGGCTGCCAGTACCTGAGTATCAGTAAAATAAGATTGGTGGGGTTAGTATAAGCTACCTTTCAGTTTGGAGTTGGAAGCTAAGCATACCAGTACAAGGCATAGTATGTACAGTTGTATACTAAGCTCCAAGCTTGTGTAACAATGGTAAAATATACAGTAAGCTATAATATTTCAGACCTGATATTATCATATCCTAGCCCCAGTAGGATATTCTAACTCTGCACTAAACACTGCAAACCAATAATTCTAAACAATCAGCTTTCCTGGTTATTCTGTCAAATCCTACATTTAGCAGACAACGGTACCTCTAAGTTAATGCTGCTAGGAATGCCCATTTCAGAATTCAAATGCTAATAAAGTAGTTTTTACCTTAAACCGTTCCAATTCAGGAAATGATTTACAAATGCTGGTATGGTCTGTGGTCAGTGGTGAAATGAAAATTACAAAAATAACCCACAATTCAGATATCTGACATTACCACCTAATATTTTTTTTACAAAATGACTCGGAGCATGCAACGTTTGCACAGCTCTTTCCTTATAAAAAGTAAAGATTTCCAGCTACCTAATTCATTCTTTTAGGTAACCGGAAATTTTTATTTTGATTAGTGTTAGATTTGGGAAATAGCTTAGATTGCTCTTGAGCAGCTGCATCAAAGCTCTAGCATGAGCCAAGTCTTTTCCTTTTTTTTAGTTGAGAAAGACTTTATCTAACAATAACATTGCTGAAGCAAAATATTGCATGAAATATCTACTCTGCACTGTACAGTGTACAGTAGCAGAGAGGCATCACCAGAAAGTTCATGCTGTATTGCATGCAGTCTATATCATTGGGACTGAAGGGGTATGCTAAGACAGACTGGGCTAGCTTGGGCAGGCTGCAAGGGAGGAAAAAGTTGATAGAACAACTGACATTGGGAGCCTCAAAACTCAGGACACTTAACACCGAGTATGGCAATATGGTACACATCAAATTTTGACAAAAAGTATGATATCAGATATGCACTTTTTATGAAGGTACAATGTGCCAACTAAATGTACTAACGTAGGACAATACTAAAGGGCAGAATAGTAGGAAAAAGCAGAAATTGTGCTAAAAGATGGGAAAGTAACCCTTACCCACCTTTTAGCATGATTTCCGCCCTTGAAAATCACCAATGCTAAACAGTAAAAGGCAGAAAAGTAGGAAACGGTGGAAATCATGTTAAAAGGCGGGTTATGGTTAGGATTAGGGTTAGCTTAGGGTTCACCCTAACCACCCTTTCCTACTTTTCTGCCTTTTAGTACTTTCCCTAATGTACTAAAGATATTGTTCACAGGTACCCTAATATGCTACTTAGCTGTAATAGCCGATGCCGAATTGATGTACCTACTCGAATCAGCCAAACTTGTAGTACGTTGCTCAATCATATTTACACTAATAATATGACAAAGCCTATTTTTTCAGTTGTGCAGACAAATTTGGACTTAAGCAACCACAACAGAATATTCGTCATCGTATCTAAAAAGACACATCACAAAAATAAACAGGGTGTAGATTGTAAAATATGAGATATGACTCAATTCAACTAGGATAAATTTTTAGAGTGTCTAGACAACAAACTCAGTTCCCTATTTAAAACCCCTTTCATTCCGGTTAACGAACTTTTCCAACTCTTTTTGGCTATGCTTGCAGAAACAGTAGGTCAGTTTGCTCTCGAGAGGAAAGCAACTTGAAAAAAACGACTTGGGCGTAAACCATGGATATCATGAGGTTTACTTAAATCAATTCAAACAAAAAACAGGCTATTCAAGCAACAGCAGGAAAAAGGAGAAGATTCAGTGCTAAAAAATAAATACAAAATTTACAGAAATACTTTGAACCGCGCATTAAAATGGGCAAAGAGTAATCACTACCATAGCGTTTTAGAACACAAAGGGGACTCTAAAAAGATGTGGGAAATTGTAAATGAATTAACCTACAACAAAAAACATAGCCGGATGTTACCTTCCACATTATTCAACAAAGTTGGCACTGTAATCACTAGTCATCGAACTATTGCAGACGAATTCAATAAATATTTTGTTAAAGTGGGAAATCAATGGCTGATTTAATAGCACAAGGAAGCTTGAATAAATCTTACTCAAACAGCTGAGTCTGGTCATCAAACAAAGCGAGCAACTTGATATTTCTATCCCCATGTAGTCTGCAAGAAGTGTACAATGAAATTGCAAAATTTAAAATAAATAAACTACACGGACATCCAACATCGAAACTAAATTTATCACGTATGCAAATCCTGTAATATCCAAATTTGTGAGTAATCTTTTCAACTTCTGCCTGAAAGAAAAGGTGTATCCTGATTTGTTAAAAGTAGCAGAGATGATTCCTATTTTTAAAAAAGGTGAGCAAGACAAAACCAAAAATTACAGTCCAATATCACTTCTCTCCCAGTTTAGCAAAATCTTTAAAAAACTATTGTATTCCCAAATTTATTCTTATTTAGTAAGATATGATTTATTAAGCGATTGTCAATTTGGTTTCAGAAAAAAATCCTCCAAAACTTTGCAATCAATAATTCATATAAGAAATTCTTAGTAATATAGATCAAAGTTTGTACACTTGCTGTGTCTTTCTAGATTTAAGCAAGGCTTTTGACACTTTAAATCATTCAATTTTATTGCAAAAACTTGAAAAAATGTTTGGATTTCGAGGAAGTGCATTAAGTCTTATGTGAAGTTATCTGACCAATCGCTATCAATACACAAAAATCAGTGATTCTAAATCAAGAAAACAATTAATTGATTGAGGTGTTTCTCAAGGGTTGTCATTAGGTCCACTTTTGTTTTTACTTTATATAGATGACTTACCCCAGATGTCACAACTTTCGACAACCTTATTTGCAGATGATAAGCTATTGTCCCTGTCTGATGCAAATTTATCAAGACTGGAAAACAGAGTCAATATGCAATTGCAGTACATTGCTCAATGGTTAAATCAAAACAAATTGACATAAACTTATTTTAAAACAATGTACTTACCTACTTTTCAATAAACAACCGCACGGACGAATAAGCTTAAAGTTTTCATTACATATAACTTAAAAAGAAATTTCTAGAGGCAAATCAGCAAAATATTTAGGTGTGTGGCTTGATGATAAATTGAACAGGTTGGCTCATATTCAAAACTTTCGCTTCAATTGGCAAGGTGTTACAATATGTTGTATCATATTCATATATGTGACTTTGTAAATGCCCATGCTCTAGTTATGCTTTATTACAGTTTTGTTTATAGCCGTTTAACTTATGGCATTACTGCTTGGGGCACAGCCGCCCAAAACCAACTTTGTGAGATTGAAGTCAAATTAAACAATATCATATGTACCATGACTTAGATTAAAATTTTTTTTCATGTACAGGAAGTCAACTGTATAAGAAATTAGGCTTTTGAGACTTTACAATGTTTACAAATTGGAGCTTGCTAAATTTATGCATAAGCTTTTTAAGAACAAGCTACCAAAATTATGTAATTATAACTTCACAACAATTAGCAAAATTCATGATTATGCAACTAGAAAACCAAGCAGATCTAATTACTTTTTACCTTGAGTCTCTAAATCTGCTGGACAGAATAAAATCGAATTTAGAGGTGCTAAACTATGAAAAGAAATTTGTGAAAATTTAAAAAATAAACCTTTAATTCTTTTAAAAAGCAATTTAAAGAAAATTTACTGAAAGATCACTGACCACACTGCTAAGTATTGATTAAGCCTTGTATGTACTGCACCTGTGCGAATTTGAACATGTGGGAGCTTTGCTACAATCAACATTGTTTATACTATTCGCTGTACTACATCATTTTATTACAGCTTTGTGTGATAATGTATTGTGCATATTAACAAGGAGCATCTCGACTAGGAAACCTTAGGGTTATTCGTTGCTCCTTGTGTTTCAAACGTGACCTCTGACTTGTGTGTTAAACCTTTGTTACTAATAAACAACTACTACTACTACTGTAGGTACCTTGTCTGAAAGCATCATATGAGTTGAACAGCTCCAAACTTGGCAAAACTGATACGGTATTTATGAATCCTACTTTAGAATGAATATAGCCTATATGCAGTCAAACCTCTTTTGAAGAGCAGAAAACGAGAATTTTGAAAAATCTTAGCAATTTTTTTTAGCTACTGTACAATGGGCATACTGGTACTGTATCATACTTTTTAAGTAGGCTATGGCAGGCAGTAGGCTACCTTTAGAGCGTACCATCCGATGAAAAGTACATAAGTACGGATGCAAAGTTTGTTTTTGTTACGTTACGTTAGTACGATATGGTGAATTTTTGAAGTACGCCTGGTTCAAATTTTGAGCATACCGCACTGCCACCAAACTGTACAGGTAATCATAGGTGGGCACAAGTCCATTAATCGTTAATCCATTAATAATGAAGCTAACTTTTTCATTAACTCGTTAATGCGTTAAAAAGTTTTTTCATGTTACCGGTAATGTACTAAATTAACTTCCGCTAAGTTCTGTTAACGGACTAAATTAACTTTCGTTAAGTTCTGTTAACTTCTGTTAAGGTTCGTATTGTTAATATCTTTCACCATTCATTCATTGTACTGGTACAAATCAGTTTGCACCGGTAACACTTGTTGCAAATAAGCACGAGTTTTATAGAAGAAAGCGACGAAAGGAGCTCTTTTTTGTGGCAAATAAATAAGCTGCAGCCTCATAGGTCTATTACTTATCGCTGATCACAATTTCCAAAGATTTTCCGATCGCAGCTTCGTTTGTGCACTTGAATTTAATTTTATCTTGAAATTAGATTAGACTGTAAAATGTACCTGTAAAAGGTAACTTCTAAAACACAAAAAGACTACCACAGCAATAAATATTCCCTTACAATCAGCTCAACAGCATCAATACACGTTCTACAAGCGAGTGAATAAGAAAAAATGTAAAATGCATGTAAAACATTAACGAATTAACGGACTTTGTTAACGGACTAGTGGTTAACGAAGCTAACGTTTTGCATTAACTTGCCCACGTATGCTGGTAATCTAAGATCTTTTTCGCTAAACTTGCATCAAGATCAATGATATGCAGTATACACCTAAATAGCTTTCTGTTTAGCCTACTTTTGTGTATAACTGTCAACAGCTTTATAGTTCTTTAAGAGTGAAATTCAAGTAGGCTATAGGCCTAGCTCTAGACATTTAACTTAGAACTTGCTCAAAGTCCTGAAAGGTTTCAACTTCTAAGTTCGAACTTAGCGTGCTTTCGCTTTGACAACTGTTAATTTTAAGTTACTGAAGCGTAAAATAACTTTATTTTTAAATGATAAGATTTTTTTGTAAAAACTTTTCTTTTACTATGAAGCGGAGCAATTATTTCGAAAGCTGAAATTAGCCAATGTGAATATTTTTAAAAATTAATCATCTTGAGCTGTAACAAAGCTTTGGCACAGTTTTGGTATGTCAATGATTATCAAATCAAAATTATCTTTTTAATTGTAGCCTACTTGTTGTGTTACACGGAAGCGTAAAATAAGTGTGTTGGGTCCATTTCCGCGTCATCGCCCTGCAACACAGCGCCTTTCGAAAAAATACTGCAGCGGTGACAAGCTATTGGCAGCACTGTATTCGATTTGATTGGCTCGAGATTTAAACCTCAGATCCTATCTTTCCTTTCCAGAGACAAAATTGTAATTACATTTTATTCACCGAGTTGCCTTGGCCAGGAGACTGCGAAGGGACCTTTCGGTCTTCGAGTCAAGCTGCCACATAGGCGTAGCCAGGGGGGGCTCAGGGGGCTCGGCCCTCCCCCCAATCAAAATACCGCTAACGACAAAAAGTTATGACAACATAGCCTGGCGATGTTTAGTTGCAGTTTTTTTTCAGTAATTACGCACATAACCGTAACTAACAATAATAGTAATGACAACAAGTGAGTCCCGGGGCCCCCAACTAACAACCACGTTGCCATTACTAACAACTAGGGGGCCCTGGAATCCTTAACCGACAACCAGGAGGTCCGGGACCCCTAACTGAAAACCAGGGGGCCCATAACTGACGACCAGGGGCCCCAGAGCCCCTAACTAACAACCAACGGACCCTAACCAACAACCAGGGGGCCCCTTAACTGAAAACCAGGGGACCCCAGGCCCCTAACCGACAACCAGGGGGCCCCTAAACGACAACCAGGGGGCCCCAGGGCTCATAACCAACAACCAGGGGGCCCCGGAGTGCCTAACTGACGACCAGGGGGCCCCGGGGCCCCTAACTCACAACCAGGGAGCCCCAGGGCCCTAAGTAACAACCAGGGGGCCCCTAACCAACAACCAGGGGGCCAGGAGCCCCCTAATTGACAACGAGGGGCCCCGGGGTCCTCATAATTGACGACCAGGGGGCCCCAGGGCCCCTGACCAACAACCAAGGGATCCTGGAGTCCCTAACTGACAACCAGAGGGCTCCGGGGCCCCCAACTCACGACCAGGGAGCCTCAGGGCCCCTAATTAACAACCAGGGGGCCTGGGCTCCTAACCGACGAGCAAGGGCCTACGGGGCCTCTAACTGGCAACCAGGGAGCCCAAGGGCCCCTGACTGACGACCAAGGTTACCGGGCCAGGGGCCCCTTAATGAAAATTTTCAACATTTTATATGCAAAACCTGTGAGAAATCTAAGAGTTTTGACCTAAAAGTTGCCACCCCAGGCCCTCGTTTAACGTTATTATGAACTGAATTATTTACTGCTAAAGTATTGCAGGAGGCAATGTTCGTTACTTCCCCCTATAGACCAAATCACTTACAATTAAAATTGTACACCATAATGCAAGATTCTAAGCGTGTTTTGGGATTTAATTGCAAAAAGAGGATTGAACAACTAAATTTTTTCGATTGGCTTTCAAATGTTAAAAATCTAGTTCTTTCAAACGGCTATGAACTCGTGCAAAATGTGATCCAATGATATTTAAATAGCTTTTTTTTCCAAAAACTTACAAAAATCGCCCAGCGGCTGGGGGCTTTGCCCCCAGACCCCCATAGCCATCGGCGGCTGGGGGCTCTGCCTCCAGACCCCCGTCTCTGATACGTTTGAGTACACTAGTTACTCAACACGTCTTCCAAGTTAGACTTTTACACTTTTCAACAATTAGTTTCCGCCCTCTCCCTTTACCAAAATCCTGGCAAAGTGCCATCAGGCTACGGCTTCAGATCTTCCATTCTAGGATATCTTTGCCCCACAAAAAATTACTTTTTCGAAAATTTCTGATGACGTCATTGCGTGTGATTTGTGTTTTGGGCCCCCCCCAATTACAAATCCTGGCTACGCCTATGAGCTGCCACCTGCCCACCTGTCTACCACACGCGCTGGAGGCTTCACACAGTCCCTTTGATTGCTGAACGTCACGCAGGGAAGCTGTGAATACCAATTTTTATAGTCTTTGGTTTGACCCGACCGGGAATCAAACCCGAGTCTACCGCTTCAGTAGCAGACGCTCTATCCACTTGAGCGTCTGCTACTGAAGCGGTAGACTCGAGTTCAACAAGCGCTATCTTCCCACCAAATGTCCGTATCAACTAAAATTTCGGTCAGATGCAGCATAGTCACTAAATATTACATTTGGTGGACTATTGTAATATTTAGTGACTATGGGTGTAGCAAGTACATCGCGTTCATATACAATTATACGCAGATCACGTGTACAGTAACAAGGAGACTACGAAACGGCTTTTTCTGGTCACTTAAGAAGACTGCAGCCAGCCAGCCTGGCTAACTAAAGTTGTTGAAATTAAATACTACTATTAAAAGAGGTGGAGTCGAGGACACAACGCTCGAGGCCAAGGACACACAAAAAAAAAATCCGAGGCCAAGGACAGCCTTTCCGAGGACAGAACCTCTCGAGGCCAAGGACAGGAATGCTCGAGGCCAAGGACCAAGGACATAGGCGCAAGTGTTCTCCAAAAAAAAAAGTCTTCAAAAGTTTTTTTTCAGGCGATCTCCAATTCATTAGAGTACCCAAAATTTTTGATTAGGGGAGGCCTAAACCACAAATCACACGAAATGACGTCATCAAATTTTTCCAAAGAGGAGGTTTTTGTGGGACAAAGATATCGTAGGATGGAAGATCTGAAATCGTTGCCTGTTGGCACTTAACCAGGATTTTGCGAAGGGAGAGGGCTTAAACTAACAGTTGAAAAACGTAAATATTTAACTTTGGAAACGTGTTGAGAAAGCTAGTGTAACTCAAAGGTATCACAGACGGGGGGCCTGGGGGCGGGGCTCCATCTGCCGGAGGCTTTGGGAGTCTGGGGGCGAAGCCCCCAGCCGTTGGGCGATTTTTTGTAATTTTTTGGAAAAAAAAAGCTATTTTAATGCCATTGAATCACATTTTGCAAGTGTTCAGAGCCATTTAAAAGCACTAGATTTTTGACATTTGAAAGCCAATTGAAAAAATCAAATTGTTTAATACTCCTTTTACTTGCAATTTAAGTCCAAAACACGTTTAACATCAGGGTTGGAAGTCGATACTGTTTAAAAGCAAAAACGAATCGATAGTTTACACAAAAAGCAAAGAGTAAAGTAAAGAAACAAAAAGCAAAGATATCAGAAAAAAAAAGCAAAGATTAGCAGCCTAATCGATGCCGAAATGCGAACAAAAATTTTTATTCTATTTTTCATGAGGATGCACTAAAATTTTTGCAGTATCGACCATTGAATGAAACTTGTGAGTAGTGGAAAAACTATTATTACCGGTACTATCCAGGATAAAACAATACACTTTTAGGATGATATTATAAAGAGCAATATAGCATAAGAGAAACGAAACGATGTAAGCTTAGGCAGACTCAACAAGAACAAAAGTAAAGTTTAAAGACTCTACCAATCGATAAAATGTAAGCAAAAAACATAGAAAAGGCGATAATCGATAGAAAAAATTAAAAGCAAAGCATCTGCGATAATCAATAGCAGAAAAGCAAAGAATAAAGTATCGATTATCGATTACTAATCGCTATTTCCAACCCTGTTTAACATCTTGCATTTTGGAGTTAAATTTAATTGTAAGTGATCTGGTCCAGGTAGGGGGAAGTAAGGTGCATTGTCTCTTGCAACATTTTAGCAGTAAATAATAATCCATTCGAAGATTTTTCTTAGAGATTTAGTTTTGTCATGAAAATAACCAGTTATAGGAGTACGTGTTCGGCCAGGGGGCCCAGGCCCCCTCAATTGAAGTTCAATGATTCGTTCAATCAGCATTTTCCATGGCTAATATTTTTTAAAAGTATTTTGTGCATAAAAACCGGCGAGGTTGGTGGTGAATTACTGAATTGTTATTGAAAAATAGTACAATAGATGGTTACGTCATCTAACCATGTTATTGCCGGGCCGGATTTACTTCGCGCTAGGCCCCTGGCACTTTGGAGATTTTCGCAACATCTTTCTGCCAAATATAGGTGAAGACCAAGAAAAGTCTTACGATTTTAGCCCGGGGCCCCTAGTTGGTAGTCAGGCGCGTAGCCAGAAATTCACAATGGGGGGCTGTTTTGGGGGTCTGGAGGAGGGGCCCCAGTTGCCGGAGGCCAATGGGGGTTTGGGGGCTAAGCCCCCAGCTGCCAGAGGCTGGGGTCTGGGGGCAGAGCCTCCAGCGATCGAAAATTTTGCATTTTGTTGCAAAAATAACTTAATTTTAGAGCTATTTTAACAAAGAATAATGCATTTAAAACGTGGCATAGAAATTGGCAGCGCAACGTGATTCAACTGGTTGCATTAATGGGCTATATAGGAAGTGGCTAATGAAAACATTGCAGTTCTCTTGTTTACTTGCTGGTAAATCACAAAATCCTGTTCTTCAATAAAACTTACATGGAGTAATCTATTTCGTCTATATTTTATAAAGCAAAATAAGTGGGGGAAGGGCTAATGGAAAGATATTTGAGAGAAGTGACTGGTAATTAACTAACACTGAATAGCCCCCTCCCCTTATTCTTGAGTTTATAGTATATTTGTTGATAAAAACTATGTTTGGCGTTTTTACATTTGCGATCAAATTTGATTGTTTATTTTCGGGCATTTTTTCAAAGTTTTCATTGAATTGTGATTTTAATTTTTGACAATTAGCCCCCCTGAATATATGTTTCAAATGATACTTTAAATCACTTTCTAGTCAATTCCAGCGCAAAAAACAGTCTCAAAAGAGCTAAAAACGTGGTATTTTTCTTATTCTGCATTTTGGTTGACAGGCCAATGGAGGGGGGCTATAGCCCCCACCTCCCCCCTGGCTACGCTACTGCTTGTACTGCGTCATATTATGGTAAAACTGGCCCTGATTAATGCATTACGTTCACAAAAAGGCTAGATGTGGACATGAGATAGCAACTTTTAGGACAAAAACTATCCATATCTTTCGGGTTATACGTTTAAATTGGCAGACAAAAATTGAATTGAGGGGGACCCGGCGCCCCTGGTTTTCAATATTGTTGTTAGTTATACTGTTGTAAGCAAAAACTGCTAAAAAGAACCTGAAACTGAAAAAACTATAGGCTTTTTTGTCACATTTTTGTCCTTGGTGAAATTTCAATTGGGAAGGGGGCGGATCCCCTGCCCCCCTCCCCTTGGCTACGCCTATGCTCCTAGTGAGGGAAACCAAATAGGTGCTCGCAAATTTTCCGCGAGGTTTCTGGCGTTTTCCAACGAAATTTCAACTGTTTGAAAAATAGTGCTGTCCTCGAGCTGAGGACAGGGCAATTTTCGAGGACTTGATGCTTCGAGGCCAAGGAATTGACCTTTGACACCAAAGCCTTCAAAACATGTCCTCGAGGACGTTCTCGAGGCCAAGGACGTCCTCCAGGACTCCACCTCTGACTATTAAACTACAATTATGATGAGTGGAGTTTGAAATTCAGCCGATTCCAAAAAGTATTCGACAGCGTGGGCCAGAGCGAATATCACAAACATAACGCAGTACGGTACACGTCAAAAATTAAAAATTTAAAACCTCACAGTCTGTTTTACCCGTAATCCTGATCATCAAGGGTGTCCGCCAAAAGCAACTCAGAGTTTAAAGTCTAAAATTTACAAATTAAGTTCTTAAAAAATTAAAATTCAAAAATTAAAATCTGAGTGCATGTTTTTATCTGCAGCCATGGTTTTGTATCAAGAGTGTTAGCCTTTTATGCAGCTAAGCAAGCTTTGTTATCTCAGTTCCGGTTCTGAGTCTTTCTTAGGTTCGGCTCCATAGTGGTTTAGACTGTCCGAGTTAAAGAGGTCCAGATTCAGTTTCTCCGCTGGTTGGGTGTACTTTGGACCGCGCAAAGCCGGATATGGCTCTGGTACCAGAACTGGATACTAATGTTTTAATTTTTTATTTGTTTACTTTTTTAGTTTTTGATTTTAAACTCTGTGTTACTTTTGACAGGCACCCTTAATAATCCTGATTACGGGTGGAACAGACTGTAGGGTTTTAAATTTCTAATTTTTGGCGTGTTCTGTGTTAATTTTGCTAGTTTAGACTGAAATTATGTAGTACAATGAGAAACAATATTACAGTAAATACTGCTTACGTTTCGGTTTACATTTAAGTCATCGATGCAGCTAGCGGAGATAATTGATGAATTGAACTGAATTGTTTTATTAATAACGAAACTTAGAATGAACATTTTTGAATGTACAGTATATGAGTGCTGGTTTGTAGGCCTTTGTATGTGTATGTGTGTTGGGAGGGGGGAGTATGGTGAACAGGCTTGCCTAATCAATTCTTTCAAATTTAGAAATGTAATTATTTCAAATGACTTTTAGATCGATCCGGTAAATTTTTTCTATACCCCGTTATGTTTTTCCAAGAAATCACAAAAACCATGCAGAGGCTGGAGATTTCGCTGCCAGACCGAATGACTCCCGGCTGGCGGCTCTAGACCTGTTTCCTCGTCGGTGATGCAGTTGAGATACATCCGTTTAACCAATACGCCGAGCATAGGCGTAGCCAGGAGGGGGGCCCGGGCCCCCCCCAAGTAAAATACCACCAATGATAAGAATTACGACAACGTAGGCTAGCGCTGTTTAACTGCAGTTTTTTTTCAGCAATTACGCGCATAACAGTAATTAACAATAACATTAATAACATGAGGGAGCCCCGGGGCCCCTAACTAACAACCAGGGGGCCCCAAACTAATAATAATGGAGCCCAAACCAACAACTAGGGGGCTCCAGGGCCCTAGCTGATAACCATGGGCCCCGGGGCCCCTAACCGACAACCAGGGGGCCCCAAGGCCCCTTACTAACAACCAGGGAGCCCCAGAGCCCCCAACTAATAACCAGGGGCCCCTAACCAACAAACAGGGGGCCCCTAACTGACGACCAGAGCTCCAGGGCCTCTAAATAACGACCAGGGGCCCCTAACTAACAACCAGGGGCCCCGGGGCCTTCAACTGAAAACCAGGGGGCCCCGGGGCCCCTAACTGACAACCAGGAAAACCGGGGTCCCTAACAGACGAACAAGGTGCTCATAGGGCTCCTAACTGACAATCAGGGGCCCCGGGGCCCCTAACTAACAACCAGGGTGTCCCTAACAGACAACCATGGAGCCCCGGAACACCTAACGGACAACCAGGGGCCCCTAACTAACAACCAGGAAGCCCCAGGACCCCTAACTAATAACCAGGGGCCCCCGGGCCCCTAACTGACAGTCAGGGGGATCCATGACCCCTAATTAACGACCAAGGGGCCCAGGGGCTTCTAACTGACAACCAGGGGTACCTGGGGCCTCTAACTGATAACCAGGGAGCCCCAGAGCCCCTGACTGACGAATTCCTAAAAGTTGCAGCTAAAGAAAATTAAGAGTTTTTTGCTAAAAGTTGCAACCCCAGGCCTTCGTTTAACGTTATTATGAACTTAATGCTATAACACAGGCGGTAAAGCAAACCCCCCAATTGAAATACTACCAATGATAAATATAATGAGAGCATAGCCAATACGTTGTCCTTGTCCGGAATTGCAGTTTCTTTAATTTAGGGTTTACGGCAACAAAAGTAAGTAATAATAATGACGACCACGTGTTCACGTCATAATAATGTCATGCAATTCTTGGACGTTTAAAAAAACTGTCAAGTGACTTGAATCTAGTCCTCCACGTTTTGGAAAAAAGTTATTTTAATTTTGCTTTAAATATTTGTTTTATGAAAGAACTTAAGGGCGCGATCTTATCTCAAAATCATAGGCGAAGCCAAGGGGTGGCCTAGGCCCCCTCAATCAAAATGCCACCAATGACACAAATTTGACAAAAAAAGTCTTGTTTTTTTATTTTCAGTTTCTTTTTGCATCATTGCGTACAACAGTACTTGCGCACAACAGTAATTAACAACAAATAATATTGACGACCAGGGGCCCGGCGCACCTCCTTATTTCAATTTTTCCAACCAATTTAAACGTACAACCAGGGTGAAATCAAATTTTTTGTCCTAATAGTTGCTATCTCAGGCCCTCATCTAAAATTTTTGTGGACGTAATGAAATAACCAGCGCCGGATTTGCCATATGGCACAGTGCCAGGGCCGCGAGCTCAGATAGTAGGACTTTTTTGGTATTCAATTATATTTGGCAGGAAGATGTTGCAAAAATCCTATAAGTACCAGAGGCATCGCTCAATGTAAATCCGGCGCTGGAATAACATGTTTAGTAAGCGTAACCATCTGTTGGACCATTTTTCAATAACCATTCACCTCCACCTCGCCAGTTTTTACGCACAAAATACTTTTAAAAAAATAGCTAGGAAAATGCTCATTAAACAAATTATTGAATTTCAATTGAGGAGTCCTGGATCCCCCGGCCATACATGTACTCCTATAACCGGTTAACTTCATGAAAGAAAATTCTTTGAGTGGATTATTATTTACTTCTAAAATATTGCAGAAGGCAATGTGCCTTACTTCCCCCTATATGGACCAAATCACTTACAATTAAAATTGTACACCATAATGCAAGATTTTAAACGTGTTTTGAAATTTTATTGCAAGTAAAAGGAAGATTGAACAATCAAAATTTTTCGATTGGCTTTCAAATGTTAAAAATCTAGTTCTTTCAAATGGCTATGAACACGTGCGAAATGTGATCCAATGGGATTAAAATAGCTTTTTTTTCCAAAAACTTACAAAAATCGCCCAGCGGCTGGGGGCTTTGCCCCCAGACCCCCATAGCCATCGGCGGCTGGGGGCTCCGCCCCCAGACCCCCGTCTGTGATACGTTTGAGTACACTAGCTTTCTTAACACGTCTTCCAAGTTAGACATTTTCACTTTTTAACTGTTAGTTTTTACCCTCTCCCTTTACCAAAATCCTGGTTAAGTGACAACAGACCACGACTTCAGATCTTTTATTCTACGATATCTTTGCCCTACAAAAAGTTCCTTTTTTGAAAATTTCTGATGACGTCATTGCGTGTGATTTGTGATTTGGGCCCCCCAATCAAAAATCCTGGCTACGCCTATGACGCCGAGTTATGGATATTGGCCAAAGTATTTCGAATAGAAAAGTTTTATTAATTATCGAATAGAAAACTTTTTATTTAAGCACCTCAACTAAACAGCAAATTAATGTGCTTTAGCGCTTTCCTCAAAAATTAACTACCGTTACTATAAAAACTTTGTCTTAACCCTATTTTACGTGGGGTGGCATTTCCCTTACCCATCCCCATTTTTTGTTTGTAATAAATCCCTTAAAAAAAGATTTTTATTTCGAATTGACTTGACTTTGAGTCAAAATATATTGCGTATTATAGTTCCGAAAATTGATGTTGCTGAGGTGAAGGCAAGTTTCCCGATTTTTGAAAATATCCAAAGTCACTTTTCAAAATCTAAGCATTTTTTGACTGATATTTAACTTAAATTACGTCATGAGACGTTTTTGTGATATAACTAACTCGATTTAGGCATTTTGTGATTCAGTATCAAAAAAACAAACTTATGAGCAAAATTTTAAACCGTCTGTGACGTCATCGCGAAAATTTTGGTGTAAACCACCCGCATGCCAAATTTGGCGTTTCCATGACTTTTGGTTTTAAGCAGTGCTTCCCTCACTTTATACAGCCACGGACCCATTGTGGATGTCAGGGTTTTCCACAACCCCCCAAGTTTTCCAAGAAGGTCTCAATGAACCCCAAGATTTTTAAGAAAGGCGGGGGTCAAAGCTGAGGAATGAACGCGCAAGTGTTCTCCAAAAAAAAGGACTTCGCGGAGAAAAGTCGCAAATTTTTCTCCAAAGTCAGGAGTTCTCAAAAAAAGGTTCTGTTCTTCACGAAGCGTTTGATCCTCGAAGTTGTTTTGAAACGTCTCGCGAACCCCCTGGGAAGACCTCACGCACCCCTTGGAGGTTCGTGCATCTCAGTTACGGAACCCCTGGTTTAGGAATTAGATAGAAGCACATTTTTTCCCCATCTTTGTGCAAAATGCATTGATCAAATAGCCAAGAGAAAACAGACCGGATTAAATTATTTTTCAACATCAATATGCTTAGCAAATAAAAACAGCCAAATTTTGAAGGTATACGTTTTTGCATTAGTTTAATTAGAACAGTAAAAAAACAAATATTTCAGCAATTCTGAAAAAAATTGCCAAAGTTATTTCACCATGGTTTCACAGTAAAATTTTTAAAACTAAATCGTCTAGAACGCCCTTTTAACTTAAACGTTTTTGCAAAATGCATACGAATTAGGTTACTGTGAGTTTTTCCGAATTATAAGATTTTATGATAACGGCTTGTACTGTAATAATAAGAATAAAAACAGGTGGCAGTTAGTGGCGCAACCAAGGGTGAAGCAAAAGGGGCTTTAGACCTCCCATCTTATTGCCAAGTCGCTTAGAAAATTCAATCTAAAAATACAAGCGTTCAGACGAGTTTTGGACTTGACCTGTGAGTAACGTGGGTGCTTAAAGAGTTTGAACTATTTAATTCATTCAAACAGGTTTCAATGCAACAATTTGGCTTTTTAAATATCTTTAAAAAGATGCAAAATTTTATCCGAATAGCATTGCAATCAGGCATGTGGAAGCAGTCAAATTTTTAATGCTTTCGCTTCCAGCTCCTCTTGAAGTTTCATGCTTCCGAGTTCGCTTCCGCTTTCTTATCTGTGGAATTTTTTGGTTCCACTTCCAGCTCCGGTTAGAATTAATCGCTTCCGAGTTTGCTTCCGCTTCCAGTCCCTTTCATCGAAGCGCTTCCGCTTCCACAAAAATTTAACCGCTTCCACCGCTTCGCTTCCACATCCCTGTTAGTAACAGCTGCGACTGGCTAAGTACAAGGTTTCATAAACTATACGTGACACTACAAGGCTTACTTGGCAGTGTCATTTACCATCAACACGCGCAGCAGCCACAGCAAACTAAGAAGGAGCCTATCATAACCACATCTTGGCGACTGCTGCCCTCAGTAAAACCTCCAACTCTGATGCCATGGCAGTATTGTAGTATATCACGCATATCACACCCATGATCTCTCGCAAAGACGGTGTGCTCATGGATCTTGGGAACGACCGACGCTCGCGCCGCTTGTTTCTTTGTTTTAGCTTGGCCATTTTCAAACTAACGAGTGTGAGATTTCAGACTTTTGCTTATAATTCGAGACCGGTTAGGTCTAGCTTCCTGAAATTTTGACAGCAGTTTGAGATTAATGAGTTATATGTTTGTACCAAATTTCGAGGCAATTAGTCCCGTGACTTTGGTTTTGGGACCCGAAAACCGCCCCAAAAGTTTGACGTACAAAAGCTGTCTCAGTCAAAAACGGCTTAAGTGCGGCAAAAAATAGTTCACACAGTTATATGTCTTCAGATACTCTCTCCAAGGATGGCAGTACGGTACGGTACGTTGGTACGGTACGGTATGCCTCAACTTTTGCTAAGAAGTACGGTGCGTTGGTACGGTATGCTTTTTTTGTAATGGTACGGGTACGGTACGTTGGTACGCTGTTTGAATTTGCATACTAAACGTTTTATGTGCTACTTGCGGACGTCAATGAAGATTCGTGCGACTGTGCCCGATGTGCACATAGTCTAGGCTATTCTCGAGTCGTTACAATTGTATTATGATGTCACCAGTCACGAGTATGGCCAATTGTGATGTCATAACTGTTGCCTATAGATGCTAGGACCTAAGGACTATCGTAGCATGTCATATATTAGAGAAAATTTGAACGGAAACAACTGCGACGCTTTAGCTCAGCGCTTCTCAAACCATGGGTCGCGATCCAAACATAGGTCGCCAAGGCTCTATGAATGGGTAGCTGACACAAGTAGAGCCTCTGAAGTTTGATTATCTTTATTTCATAGTTAGGCAAAAGAATATCCAGCATTGAATGAAGAAGCCTTAAAAATTACAATCCCTTTTCCAAGTTCATATTTATGTGAGATTGGGTTTTCTGCTCTGGCATTTATGAAAGACGAATATAGAAACCTTCTGGATGCAGAGCAGTAGCGTAAGCAGAGGTAGGGGCGGGGGCTTTGGCATTGGTCTGTCGACCAAAATGGAAAATAAGGAAAATACCACGTTTTTAGCACTACTGAAACAGTTCTTTTGCGTTGGAATGGACCAAAAAGGTATATAAAGCATCTTTTAAAACATACGTTTAGGAGGGCTAACTTGTCAACAAAAAAAAAAAAAAAATCAGCGAAAACTTTGAAAAATTGCCAAAAATAAGCAATAAAATTTGATCGCTTGTTTAAAAATGCTGAACATAGGTTTCATCGAAAAGTATTTTGAAAACTTAGGCATAGGGGGTAGGGGGCTATTTAGTATTCAGTGTTAGTTAATTACAAAGCATTTCTCTCAAATCTCTTTCTATTAGCCCCCTCTCTCTGAATCATTTTTTCTATAAAATGTAGACCAAATAGTTTCCTTCGTGTGGGTTTCATTGAATATAGGATTTTATGATTTATCAGCTTGCAAGCAGGCGCGTAGCCAGGAATTCACAATGGGGGGGGGCTGTTTGGGGGGTGTGGGGGCGGAGCCCCCAGCCGCCGGAGGCTAATGGGGGTCTGGGGACGAAACTCCCAGCCGCCGGAGGCTGGGAGTTTGGGGGCAAGGCCCCCAGCCGCCGGAGGCTGGGGGTTTGGGGGCAAAGCCCCCAGCCGCCGGAGGCACGGGGGTCTGGGGGCTCTGCCCCCAGCGCTCGAAAATTTTGCATTTTTCTGCAAAAATAACTTCATTTTAGGCCTATTTTGATTAAAAAATAATGCTTTTTAAAACGTGGCTTAGAAATTGGCAGTGCAAACAAGATTAAACTGGTGGCATAAATGGGCTACTTGGGAGGTGGCTAATGGTAAAATGCATAGGTGGGCACAAGTCCGTTAATCGTTAATCCGTTAATAACGACGCTAACTTTTTCATTAACTCGTTAATCCGTTAAAAAGTTTGTTCATGTTACGAACTAAATTAACTTCCGTTAAGTTCTGTTAACGGACTAAAGTAACTTCCGTTAAGTTCTGTTAACTTCCGTTAAGGTTTTTATCGTTAATATCTTGCACCATTCATTCATCGTACCGGTACAAACCAGGTTGCACTGGTAACATTTGTTGCGTATTAGCACGAGTTTTATAGAAGAAAGCGAAGAAAAGGGCTCTTTTTTGTGACAAATAATAAGCTGCAGCCTCATAGGTCTATTAATTATCGCTGTTTGCAATTTCCAAAGATTTTCCGATTGCAGCTTCGTTAGTGCATTTGAACTTATTTCCATCTCGAAATTAGATTAGCTTTAAAATGTAACTTTCAAAACACAAAAAGATCACCATAGCAATAAATATTTCTTTACAGTCTGCACAACAGCGTCAATACGTGTTCTAGAAGCGAGTGAATAAAAAAAAATGTAAATTACACGCAAAATAATAACGAATTAACGGACTTTATTAACTTCCGTTAATTAAGGCCGAAAATAACAGATTAACGTTAACGGAGGTGTGAAGTTGGTTAACGGACTAGTGGTTAACGAAGCTAACGTTTTGCATTAACTTGCCCACCTATGGTAAAATGTTGGTTCTCTTGTTTAGATGCTGTTAAATTACAAAATTGAATAGTTCAACAAAATTCACACGGAGTAATCTATTTCGTATACAGATTATAGAGAAAATTAATTGGGGGGGGCTAATGAAAAGAGATTTGAGAGAAATGATTGGTAATTAAATAATACTTAATAGACCCCCTCCCTATTTCTTAGTTTATATATAGTTGTTGATGACACCTATGTTTAGCATTTTTACACTTGTGATCAAATTTGATTGCTTATTTTTGACCATTTTTCAAAGTTTTCATTTCTTTGTTATTTTTGTTTTTGACAAATTAGCCCCCCCACCCCTGAATATATGTTTCAAAAGATGTTTTAAATCACTATTTAGTCCGCTCCAGTGCATAAAACAGTCTCAAAAGTGTTAAAAACGTAGTGTTTTTCTCATTCTGCATTTTGGTCGACATGCCAATGGAGGGAGGGGCTATAGCCCCCACCTGGCTGCGCTACTGCTTGCAAGCAAGACAACTGAAATTTTACCATTAGCCAACTCTCACATAGCCAAATTACGCAACCAGTTTAATCATATTTGCACGACCAATTCCTATGCCAAGTTTTAAAAGTATTAATTTTGATAAAAATAGGCCTAAAATTACGTTATTTTTGCAACAAAATTTTGAGCGCTGGGGGTAAAGTCCATACTCCCTGAAACAGCCCCTCCACCATTGCGGATTTCTTGCTACGAGCTTGAGGCAGAGCATCCAATGCCTTTAGCGTTGAGTGATGCTGAGCCACGATTTCAAAAATTGTTGAAGCGAAACGGCAATAAATGTTTAATAAAACTTCTGTTTTTTTTATATTTTTTTGTAACTATTTATTTGGGTCACAACTGTTCTTGCGGATAGGGTTTTTATACGAATTTGGGTCGCAGAAAAAAATGGTTAAGAAACACTGCTTTTTCGAAATACGCAGTGGTTTAAAAATCCCGTATTTTTTGCACATTGCGTCAGCTTTTTTGTATGCAGAGGCAAAAGACAGCTGAAGCCGACTCTAAACGAGTGAATTGAGATCGCTGATTTATAGGCTAGTGATTTCAAAGTCAGCTAAAGCTGCGAGTAGTTAAAAGCAAGGATGGCAAGACGGTACGGTACGCCTGAATTTTTGGTAAGAAGTACGGTACGCCTTTTTTGTAATGGTACGGGTACGGTACGTTGGTAAGGTACGTTTCAGAAATTGAACTGAAGTACGGTATGCTGGTACAGTACGGTTCAAGGTGCAAGGTACGTAGTGCGCAAATTCTGAACTTACCGTACCGTACTGCCATCCTTGACTCTTTTATCCTTACCAATCCACTTTTGGTCGCGATGAGCTTTTTCCCTTTTTTTTTTCTGTATATTCTTGCTAAATCTTGTACGCTCTTCTTCTCCTAAACCACAAAACATCGAAATCTAACTTTTGCGTAAAGTTGTTGAGCTGCAAAAGCAATTTTGTCTCCCGAAATTTTTTGGGGCGACTCCTTCGTGAACCCCCCAAAATGGAGCCCCCAAAAATTAATTTTTTCAACGGCTCCAGCTAGGGCACCAGCTTTTTTTTTATATCAGTAGATATTTCACAGACAAATATTTAGACATAATTTGGGAGTATACCTCCCCGGGGACCTCCCACATGGACTCCCCAAAAATGAATTTTTTGAACGGCTTAACCTAGGGTGCGAGTTTTTTTTGATATCAGTGGATATTGAAAAGACAATTATTTTACCGTAATTTGGGGGTACCAATAAACCCCAAAAACCAATTTTTTAAACGGCTTGACCTAGGATGCCAGTGTTGTTTGCTGTTAGTGGATATTTAACAGCAAATATTTTGACATAGTTTTGGGGCACCCCCCCAAATGAACCTCTCCAAAAATCAATTTTTTGAACCGTTTAACTTTTGGTGCCAGTTTTTTTTTTGATATCAGTAGATATCTTAAAGGCAAATATTTTGACATAGTTTGGGGGTACCACCCCCTCGTGGACCCCTAAAAATCGACTTTTAGAACGGCATAACCTAGGGTGCCAGTTTTTTTGATAACAGTACATATTTAACAGACAATTAGTTTGACATAACTTGGGGGTGCCACACCCCTTGGGGACTCCCCAAATGGACCCCTCCTAAATATCAATTTCTTGAACGGCTTAACTTTGGGAGCCAGTTTTTTTGATATCAGTAGATATTTAACAGAAAAATATTTTGACATGCTTTGGGGGTACCACTTCCCCGTAGACCCCCCAAATGACTCCCCTAAAAATCACTTTTTTGAACAGCTTAGCTTCGGGTGCCAATGTTGTTTGATATCAGTAGATATTTAACAGACAAATAGTTTGATATAGTTTGGGGGTACCCTCCCGGGGGCCCCCCAAAAATCAATTTTTTGAACGGATTAACCTTGGGTGTCAGCTTGTTTGACATCAGGAGATATTTAACAAATATTTTGACATAGTTTGGGGCAGAACTTAAACTGCAAAATATTGCACGGGGGAACACTTTCGCAGCCGAGATCAAAACACATTCGGAATGTGGATGCAATTTAGTGGAAATTTTGCTCCAAGTTGAGATGTTTTTCTTGAATTCAATTGGAGACCAAAAAAAAAACGTCTTCACCAAAATTGAAGGGTTTTTGTCCCCGAATTCAATTAAAGATCGAAAAAAAAAGGTCTTCACCGTAATTTGGCATTATGTATATGCGGCCGGAATTAGGGATTTGTTGGTACTACCAGAAACTTTTTTGTTTCATCATCAAGACGTTTACTTTTAGCGGGAGCGCTGAAGTCTCGTTAGGGGGGACGCTGAAATCTCAATGGGGGGACACTAACTATCGATGGGGGACGCTTCCCCCCCTGTAAATTAACTACTGGTTTGGGGGTACCATCCCTTCAAAGACCCCCCAAAAATCAAGCTTTTGAAAGGCTCAAGCTAGGGCGTTACTTTATTTGATATCAGCAGTTGTTTAGGTGTATTTTGACATAGTTCCAACGGCTTAAGCTAGCATAGGACCTTTTTTTTATGTTCAGTCACTATGTAGCCAATTAAATGGATACAATATCGTATATTGACAATGTTTGAAATTCCAAACCCTCTTTTCTCTGAAGATATTTCTAATTAATTTCTTACACAGGAAAGTGAAAGTTTTTTTTTGAGAATCTCATTGTTCAATATGCGTCGGTCGTTCACTGAGATTGCTTCTCAGCTAACTCCCATCTAGTTGTTGTTACATTTTACCCCAACGGTTGTAGCCAGTTTGAAAATCCGGAAGTGCCTGATTTTGAAAAAAATACTTCCGTTTCCAGCTCCTTTTCAACACTTTCGCTTCCGAGTTAGCTTCCGCTTCCAACCTCTTTTATCAAAGCGCTTCCGCTTCCACAAAAAATTAACCGCTTCCACCGCTTCCGCTTCCAGCCTCCGCATCCCTGGTTACAATGGCTACTATTTCTCTGAAATATCACAAAAATTGCCCTGCAGCTGATGGCTTTGCCTTCAGACCCCCATTTTTGCTCCAGTTTGCTCGGCATGATTCGCGATTGTGGCATTTTTCAAGCACAAAAATTCACTCTTTAGGCTCAAGTCTCCCTTAACAAAGTTCTGGTTGCAAGTCAATGGCGCAAACAAGGGGCCAAGTGAGCTTTAGCCTCTTCTTCTTCTTAGCCATGTCACTTGGAAAACTTAGTTCAAATACGTAACAATTAACGTGACCAGGGCGCGGGTTGAATCCAAATCATGCGATCAGCGTCGTAGCAAAAACGACGCCTTTACTTTTTTGAGATGATGGCTTTATTTTACCTCAGGCGCAAACAATAAGATTGTTTTATTATTGAGTATGTTATATGTATTTCAGTTTATAAAGCAATAAGGTTTTCATAAATAAATGTCATAGAAGAGAAAAATGCGAGCACAAGCAAAAACCAAACACAAAAGATTAAACTATACTATGAGTTAAAAAAAACACTGCATTAAATCAGCTCGTACAATGATGGTTAGCACACAGTGATTTTCTTGAAGTATCGTTTCACTTCTCCTCCTCTCCACACCGATATTACATACGTTTTCTTTGCCTCCAAATCGCGAAATCGAACGTTACGATTCGGCTAAAGAAATTACAAAAAAATGGTTTAAGTGAGCATTAGAATTATTAATGCTACATTTATTAACACAGCTCAAACATAGGCTAGTGTAAAAGAAAATACCAACACAACATAGTTTTTATGCCAACCTTTCAACTCTCTGAGCCAGCATCTACTTTTTGCCAGTGCATTAGCAAACTCAAAAGCAAGGATGGCAGTACGGTACGGTACGTTCAGAATTTGCGTTCTACGTACCTCGCACCTTGAACCGTACCGTACCAGCGTACCGTACTTTAGTTCAATTTTTGAAGCGTACCGTACCCGTACCATTACAAAAAAGGCGTACCGTACCAGCGTACCGTACTTTTTAGCAAAAACTGAGGCGTACCGTACCGTACTTACGTACCGTACCGTCCTGCCATCCTTGCTTTTAACAACTCGCAACTTTAACTGACTTTGAAATCACTAGCCTATAAACCAGCGATCTCAATTCACACATTTAGTGTCGGCTTCAGCTGTCTTTAGTTTTTGCGTAAAGAAAGCCTGCGCAATGTGCAAAAAGTCTTGGATTTTTAATTCAAAGAGCGTACCAACGTACCGTACCCGTACCATTACAAAAAAAGGGTACCGTGCCAGCGTATCGTACTTCTTAGCAAAAGTTGAGGCGTACCGTACCGTACCAACGTACCGTACCGCACTGCCATCCTTGCTCAAAAGTACTGATAGGCTTAAACCGATCAGTGGTCGAGTGGATAGAGCCAGTAGTGTAGCCAGGGGGGGGCGGGGGGGGCTCGAGCCCCCCCCAATTGGCTTGTGAAGTATGCAAAATTGCATGCTTTTTGTGCTTTTGAGGCCGATTTTCTGTGAAAAATGGAAAATAGCCCCCTCCATTCGAAAACAGCCCCCCTTCAAACGTTTGAATTTGCGAAATTGCACGAAATAGCAGCCTCAATTTTGGTGAAGACCTTTTTTTTTTTTTTTTTTTTGGAGATCACCTAATTTTGGGCGGAAAAAAGCTTTGAATTTCGGATTTCAGCCAAAAAATCACTCTGAATTTTGGCGAAGACCTTTTTTTTTTTTTTTTTTTTTTGAAATCACCTAATTTTGGGCGGAAAAAACCTTTGAATTTCCGAGCTTTCCGAGACATTTCGCCTCAAGTTTCGGACAAACCGTCTGAAATTGATTCAAGATCAATGAAAATTCGAGTCAAGGTCGTTTGCACACTTCTCACTCTTTCAAAATAGCCCCCCCCCCTTTTCCAAATCCTGGCTACGCGCCTGGATAGAGCGTCTGCTACTGAAGCGGTAGACTCGGGTTCGATCCCTGGTCGGGTCAAACCAAAGACTATAAAAATTGGGATTCACAGCTTCCCTGCTCGACGTTCAGCAATTAAAGGGACAGTGTGAAGCCCCCGCCGTGTGTGGTAAACAGGTGGGCAGGTGGCAGCTTGACTCGAAGACCGAAAGGTCCCTTCGCTGTCTCCTGGCCAAGGCAACTTGGTGAATAAAAATGTAATTACAATTACAATTAGCCTTTGCAAATTACAAAGTATGTCGATGCCGATCAGTAATGTCAGTCTGATAAAAAGAAAAAAAGGTGCGCACTAAACCGTTAGATCCCGTTCAATTCTCAATCGGATCAAAACTAAGAGTTTGAAATTGATGGTCGATTTTCCTGTTTGACGTCCAGCATTGAAAAGAGAAACTGTGAGGGTTGTGCCGCATGGCGTCTACTGGTACGTGAACTCCACTGCAGATGGGCAAGTGGAAAGTTGACTCAGGAATTGAAAGTTGATCTTCACTGTGTTCTGTTCAAAAAATGCTTGTCAAACGTTGTAAATGAGGCTACCTAAAACTAGGCAAGGAAATAAAACTCCTGATGAGATAATGAGTCTGTTTATTTTCTTTGCTAAAAATCTTAGTGAAATAATTTTCCGATATGGTCTTTTTCAATTTTCGGATGATCTGATTGAAACAAAATTCTGGTGATTGCCTATTCAAGAAATCTGTTACTAGCCGGATGCTGGCCAGAGTAAAACTAATCTACTCTGATAAAAACTTAGTCAATAACTCTGCTGTTGAGGCTTATGAAGTTTTAACCTACACGTCGACTGTGATATCACAAAGCCGACCGTATCATGCTCTGCATAATCCCATAAATAATTGAGGCTTCTCATTACATTGACTCTGGAGATTTCATGGTCCCTTTTTTATGCTAATAACCATTTACATTTTCCAACGAAATATTTTAGTTACACTTTTGACAAACATGTTACTGACAGATATGGAATATGCGTTGAAAACAGAAATGAGTTGAGATTCACGAAAACAAAATTATTTCTTACGTAACGAAGAGTTTGCATTTCAATCAAATTCCCTGCGTGTCGGAACCAAACGTCTGCCGGGGACTCCTCCAGAATCGCGACGTGGTAGCGTCTTCCTCTCGCCCTCTCCTCGTCTTCAAATTGCGACGTGTAAATCGATCGAAATAAAACGACGCGGACTGATCGGCGATTAGGAATTCGACGCGCGTGGAATCTTATTTTTTGCTCCTCCTCTTCTGTGGGCAAAGGATTAGAAGTTTACTTGAAAAGTAATGTAGTATGAATTTATGGTATATTTAAATAACAAATTAAAAAAGTTTTTTTATTACTGTATTTGGTTTATAATCAGTAGGGGAGGTATAGGGCTACATTTGCTTCTCATATGTCGAAAAAAGGTGGACGCGCCAATTAATTTTTCAATCGCTTTCACTTTTGACGCCGTTTTAATAGCGTTTTTTTCTGTTCACTCTTCAGACCCAGTTTTGTTAAGTCACGCAAAAAAAAGTGTCAAATTACGAAAGAAGAGTGCCAATCTAATGCCACCAAAAAATGTCACCAGCAAAATAAACTATCAGATTGGCACGGTTTTGTAATCTGTCACTTTTTGTGTATTACCATGCAATAAACACTAGGCACTGGAGCTAAAAGCCGGGCCTGAAAAGTGAAAGATGAAAACGATGTAAGTTTTTTACTAATCGAACAGGGTTTGAACCGGAGTTACTGGATAAAAAAAAGTCATTATCATGAACTTACGAAAGGTCAAACGTTGAAAACAGTGCTTTGCGAAATCAGGTCATGTTAC
Organism: Trididemnum nubilum; assembly: GCA_963965965.1. Lineage (NCBI taxonomy): Eukaryota > Metazoa > Chordata > Ascidiacea > Aplousobranchia > Didemnidae > Trididemnum > Trididemnum nubilum. The sequence goes on along the minus strand of OZ014488.1, from coordinate 16,050,723 downwards.
TTTTTGTTAAAAACTCTAGCAAAAAATGAAATTGGCTGCTTTAAAGTTAGAAAATTTTGACATAAATCATCAAAGCGGAAGCGGTTCATCGTTCAGCGATTCTTGCTTCTGATTTCACAAAAAGAATCAGTTCACTTGATCATAATTTTGACATCAGCAGGTCGATAAAGACGAAAGCTTGACGCGGCTTTTGATCTTTTTGAAGCTAGACAGACTAAACAATAGACTCCTACTGCAATAATTAGCAATGGTTAGGAATAGTGTTCTTAATTTACTTGAAATCTTGTAGACCAAATTCCCCTGAGTGGAAAATAAGTTATGTCACTCGCACTTTCCAACTTACTTTGGCACAAAGTGGTGTGCTTGAATTCCGGGAGTGTGCACCCTGGTAGCTCCACAGCAATCGTTTCTGTCACACTACGTCGATGTCTTCCGACTTTTAATTCATCAAATAACAATGTCAGTTTGTCATCGAGTTCCATCGCGTCTTGTCGACACCGAAGCCAAACGTTAACAGCCGCGGTAGAATCCTAAAATGGTTTGTATAGGTCGAAAAGTCGTTTAATAAGCGTCAATTACCGATTGCGGGAGAATTTCCAGATTGGCTGTCACGCTCAGACATCACTGTGCGATTGCTGTAATATACGCTAAGTGTAATGCTCATGTGTTACGGAGCAGTCATGTGATCGTGTTTAGCAATGAAAATACTGAAAACCCTTGAATCAATTATTATGACGTTTTGACATTGTGCAGTAGTGCTCATGCGTGAAGGACGGAATTCCTTGTAGAGAACTCTGATTAGACAGTCGCGGAATGCTGGTTCGGTTCATATTCTTGATTGAAGGAATGAATTTTTTATGTCTTACTTGGTCTAGTTGCGACATCTCAAGAATTCCACAAAACATTGGATCTTCCACCGTTGGTGATTTGCTTAACTTTAATAAACGCTTTCCTAAAACAAAGCTAAAAGCTAATAACGTTCTATTTACCAAGCGTAACTGACAATTTGTATAACTTTAATTGAAGAAATAAAATAAGAGCTGCCACTCCATTGTGTCACGCATGGCCAAAGTTAAAAATCACCCAAATTTTATAGATCAAAGATATTGATTACCAGATAATACAACTGCTAGCACGTGATTGTCGATAAGGAGTATAAAAAAATCGAACCCATACCGAAAAGGTACCTGATGATCAGATAAGTTCCATCAGCAATAAATAAGCAAATTTGTTACATTTTGTGGAATTTAGATGTTAACTCTGTTCAAATTTAAATAGCAAGATGATGATGCAAGCATTTTTTTTGCTTATCTACTGCTTTCATTCCCAAGATCACTCACCAGACCCATCAACCGAGAAGTACAATGAGAGCAGCAAGTGATCTTGTTGGCCGGCCGACCACCTAGCTTCCAAGTTATCGATGTCGAATGATGGAGCTGAAGATCTGGTGGCAGCGAACGAAACGTTTGAACTGCAACCTGCAACGCATTCATAAATGCTTTATGCGCACTGACTGGGAATCATTAGATTAGGACTTCGATTCTTTTAGCCGCTGCTTGTTTGAAAAGACCACGCAGTTTCGTCTTAAAAATGTCTTGCGTTAGAGCCCCCGTAACATTTATTAACTTTTCATTTTTCAGTTTATTTATTTTTTCTCGTTTTAGTAAAAATTATATTGGTACACAAACGAACACCGATAGAAGCTAAGGGCAAATTTTGTTTTCGAGTCTGTAATTGTGAGCATTTTAGCTTAGAAACTCATGCAGATAAAAAACAATGTAGGGGCGCATTACAGCGCTTCGTTTTGATAAAAGGTCATTAAAAACCTAAGTTCCAACAGGTATTATGGGCTGACTTGGATCGTCTTTCATCTTCGAAGCAAGCGTTTGTTCTAATCGAAGTTGCTTTTCCATTAGTATTTGCATTGCACTTACGTTTATGCCCACACAAAGTTTCCATAGTTTTTTTGTAAATCAAACAGTAACTAAAAAAGAAAAACCTTCATACTTACTATTTAAACTATTGAGAAGAAATATCAGTAAGTATTGAGAAGATATATCGAAAAGTTTTATTACAATAGCTTTTATTATGAAATATAGGTTTTTGTATGTTGAATTTGAAAATCTGATGTAACTGTCCACTGGCTTTAAAATTTTTTCGATTGATTTCAATGAGATTAAACTTTCTAACTATTTTAGGAATTCTTAACAAGAAAAGATGTGGGCAATTACGTCAATGACGTCATCATAATTCTGATACTTTTTTCACAACTTTTAGCAGCAATGATTTAAATTGACGTCGGAGAGAACAGTTTTCCAAATTTTAAAGAAACTTATTGTTCTTAGAGAAAATAGCAGGGTGTGGATATTAGTCTGGGACTTTTCAAGTAGGTATTTTATCTAGGTGTTTTACCTTTACCTGGTTTTATAATTCATCTTCAAAGAGTTATGAATTGTGATCGAAACCTGTGAAACTTTGAGATGTTTGAGTCAACATCAAAACATCTTCAAGATGACAGTTAACAAACAATTTAGCTTTATCAATGAATATTTAAAAACTTACCGTGTATCGCTACTTTGCCTTTAGAACTTGAAACCTAGAAATTTGAAATGAATTTAGTTTCAGTTGAAAGACAATGGTGATGAAAATAATCACTTGATGACGTCATTGTGGTGTAACATTTAAGTAAAATTTAACTTTTTTATTTCTTTATGGTTAAAACAAGAACTGTTATTGTTTGAATTATTGTAATGCTAATTATGCTATTAATAGCTTATAGCTACTGTATAGTTCCATTCAAGTTCACAAAAGGAAAGGGAGTAAACCAATTTTTTTCAGAACAAAGGACTTAACTTAACGGTACATTGTATTTCCAATGCAATAGCGAAATCTAATGGAAGTTTTCGAGGAAAGCTACAAGGGTCATTCTAACGATTTATGATGCTGTACTGACAAAAAAATATTGCTCTTTCTTTTACTTATTTTTCAAAAAGCTTGAGATTATTATTATACTTTGCTTAAAAATTTGCAGTGCAGTAGAATGGGGTAAAGTTTATCTTTCCCTAAGATGACACAATTTATCTTCAAAAGTATCAGTTTTCGGTCTGAAGCAAAACAATTTTTATGTTTCTGCTTTTCTGGTGCTGTGCAGATGTTATTATCAGATGATATGTTAGTTTATAATAAAACTTATTAACGATCGAAAGCTTGAGGTTTAAATTTGCCAAAATCAGTGAACTTCTTCAGGAGGTTCAGTAATGAAACAATGATTTTAGGG